>JASDQU010223494.1:0-17654 GCA_032191745.1 Picea mariana | reverse complement strand
TAGAGCTTAGGTTAATAAAATAATAACTAATATAATGACATATTAATTTAATATAAATATTAAATTAATATGTCACATTAAATATTAATTAACATTTATAATTTAATCATCACTAAGCCCTAAAACAAAAATACAAACCCCACTCACACCCAAACTCAAAAACCAAAGGGTGAAGATCAATCAAAGGGTTAGGAAGGACAAAGGGGTTTTCTTAGTGGAAAAACATGTCCATATGATTCTCAAGGTGACCAATAAACTTTATCATCATTGCATAAGGGGTTACATCACACACTATGGTCATGCCCATCTTCATAGTCTTTCCTAGGTCCTATGGACCATCCTGGGAGAGAGGAAGAGGATCACACATCAACACATCTTGATACTACACCAAGATCTACTTGGTCAAGGACCAAGTTGCCCCAGAACATATCTAGGGTCTTATCCATCAAGGTACAAGACCAAGGATCAACCCAAGCTTTAAGCATGGGTTCCCTGGAACACATCCAGGGGCACTAGAAACTTCTAGGGACTTATATCAACCACCAAGGAACGCATCCAAGGATCAATCCAAGCTCAAAGAAAGGATTCCCTGGAACACATCTAGGGTCTTTATTGCTTGGTCCCGAACCAAGAACCCCAGTCATCTACTGGGGGCCCTCACAAGGGTCTTTTTCCATGGCTCTAATTGCTTGGTCCCAGACCAAGAACCTGAGGAGTGTACTGGGGGCCCTAGTCCACAACTAGGGTCTTATGCCATCCTCCAGAAGAATGGCTCTTGCAGTGGCATTAAATTCAATAGGATTATGTCGATGTCAACCTAACCACCCAATCCCATCAACATGGTATGTGTCCTAAAGAAAAACCTATTGATTATTATAACCCCCCTCCATCCACTAATGGACCTTCACATATTTTGTGCCCGGGTGTGGACCTACCTCCTACGGTTCCATTAAGGTAGAATTCCATAAACCCTCTTGCACAAGCAGTCCACAACTATAGTATATTAGATGGCTTATCGCATTCCCCTACAATGATGTCATCCCTTGAAGTTCTCTAGACGTGTCCTTCACAAAGGAAGTCTCTATTATCTACTTTGGGAACTATTGATCATGTTATCCCCCCCATGCCTAGGGGTAACTAGAGGTGATCATGTCTCGTAGCCTACAATGGAGAACATGATCCCAACCATGATGAGGACCAACATGTCCACAAATGGAAGCCCAGCATCCCCCCTCATTCACCTTTACAACTACAGGTATACCAAGGGTCATAGCATCCAAGCAACCCATAGTATTGGAGATTGTAATCCATCGTGACCATGAGGTATATTAGTCCTTTTTTCATGCAAAAAGGTGTGCTCAATTTTTTGGGCATGTGGATGAGGATCTTTGATTGATGTGGGATGATGGATCACTGGCTTGGAAAATTGTGTCAATTTTCTTATTTCACCTTAGTGGTCAGCTTTTATGCCCTAGTCTTGTGTTGTCACTGACTGGGGAAAATGGGTACTACTGGGGGGGGCTCACAAGGGTAATGCTTCGTTCCCTAGCATACTTAACACTTTCCATCCTAGAACATCTCATATTGTACTAAACTTTGGCAATGGGTCATGGTCCATTATCTCGTAAGAAGAGGGGGTTGAAGGCCCAGAGATTGATTGCAATTTCTACTAAAAGAATAAGAAAATTATGCTAAATAAATAATGGAATGATAGAAAAGGAATAACAAAATACAGTCCAAACTTGATCTCTACCTTTTCAGGTCTCACCATGGTCCCAAATAGCAATGTTATAGCTTGAAACCTTATAAAATGGCACTTCCAAATATGATAAAGCAGACTAGTAAGATGGTTGATAAAGGGGGATTGAAAAAAATAGTGCCTAAGAATGAGGTGTCTTAATAGAAACTGTACCCTCCAAAAAGATGCTCATAGAAATGAATTAAATGACACCATAATCCATGAAGTAAGCCTTAAAACCATATCACCTTCACACTTACTCTTGAAGGGTTTCTTTATTTCTTGCTCCCCTCTGGACCTATCTCTCTACCTGGGTTATTTTATTTCTTGTCTAGGTGGCACACCTAATAGGGTTGGATGAAGGCCCTCCCATAATTAAACTTGTCAACTCGCATGGGGTCCTAGGCTAGTGTGATGCTTGAAGGGGACACTGGAGTGAATTGCTTGCATGGACTATATCTTAAGTTACAACTTTCTTTTCATGCTTTAAGAAATGATGTTTCTTGTGAACCTTGGCTAACCTTGTCTTATATTTTGGTTTGTTTTTGATGGACCTGACATGGTTATTTGAGGGGTGTCTTAGGCTTGTACGTAAGACGTTGTGCCTTTATTGGAGGACCTTCACATGTGTGATGGAGAGAAGTGGGTCATTTAGTGACTCACCACCCTCAAACATCATCTCTCACATCCTCATAACCTTGAGCAATGGACAGATGGGATTGGTATGAGTAGATTCATTCATGATGGCACATAGATGGGTTGGAAGCCCATAGGCTAGGAAGAGCACCCCAGATCTTATTTATCCACTCGATCAAGGACATTGCAGCAGTAGACAACTAGAGACCTTCCAGAGATGAGATGCAACTTCCTGCATCCTAGACGCAACACTTAAATCCTGGATGTTGGACTTGTTTTGATGATGATGTCAACTTCTAGGGCTTGACACAGTTAGGTTTTGGTGGATACCTAGGGTATTGTAAAGTACCCAAGTATATCTAATATGGAATTCCTTGTTGTTGTAGAGAAATTATTTAAATTTGTATGTAAACTTGTGTCAAACAGTTAAGTTGTAGATGATTCATTTCACTGTTAACATTTCCTCTACATTGTTGAGTGAAGTGTGATGGTTTACATAATTGTTTTAGGGGATTTGTATGTGGTTTAATTGTTCCATAATTTTCTCATTTACATAACTAAACATGTATAACAACAAACAAAAAAATGAAACCCTAATAACACATATTTATGATATATAACACAACAGAGACTTTATTATTTTATTCGAACATACAGTAAGACAAACAACTATAATAACTCACAGGATTTATTGCCTGGGATTACAAGAAGATTTGATCTGAATTTGCTAACTACTTCTCCCTTCAATAATGTTGTATGTAGTCCACACCCTTTTTCTACAAGATACACACTCTGAATTTGAGGGAACCTTGTCATTGTTGATATATGGAGGTTCTTTGCACCTTTCTCAACCAAAGACAGTAGTAACTCAACCCAAAAAATGAGATGCATTGTTCATATGTAATGGGAATCAGTTCCCAATGGAATCTCCCTCCTTTTTGCCTCAAGAAATGTGCCCATGATTTGGGACTACTTCCTTGTAGAGAATCCCACAATTCTTCTTCAGATTTCGATCTCCCTTTAGTCAACCTTTTCCCCCATGAAATAACCGCTGCCATAGTAAAGGAAATGGAACAATAGACTGATGAGCTCGACCCTATTTAAATACCCAACCTTCTTGCAAAGTAACCCACCCACCACCTCTAAAAATCGACCACAAATGGATGAAACATATTGTTGCTAAGAATATCTTATTACCAAATGAAGCACAATGTCGATATCTGAGTTATTTTGATCCCAAGACTAGCTAGGTGTATCATTGCAACACTGAAACCGATAATCAAATTCAGGGTTTCCAAACACTAGTCTCTTTCTCCAAGATCTCTCCAATTTATTTTTCTCAATTGTAAAAATTATTGAATGAGGAGAGACTCCTCATTTTCCCTTTTTAATACACACTTGAGTCTTTTCTTGCTCCTTTATTATTTTATTTAATTAAAGTCACTTTGGTGGGTTTCTTACTTTATAATTTTAAAGTGACTTTTTATTAGCCTAGGACCCATGTCCCCTTTTTCTCCACTTTAAATTTTATAAAGTTTTCCTAAGCCAATCATGTTCCCTATATCTTTTTTCACCTTAGCCCACGGGAAATTTATTAGGCTAGCAAAATTTTCCCCTTGTGACTCCTAAGCGGATGTGGACATTACAGACTTCCCTGTCCAATATTGCTTGTCCATGAGAAATTTTAATATGAGATGTTGGAGCACTTGTTCTCCTTCCCATGTAGCGTCCTCGGTAGGAAAATCCTTACATTTAACTAGGTACTCTTTGATGGTATTGTTCCTTAACTTCCACTCCACGATCTCCAAAATTTCCTCAGGAGCCATAATCGACTTCTCTTCTTCATCCAGTGGTGGTAACTCAATAGAAGTGGTGATATGCTACCCCAAGTACTTCTTCATACATGAAACATGGAATACATTATGTATTTTTCATCCCTATGGAAGCTCTACCTTGTATGCCACCTCTCCTATATGCCTTGAAATCCCGTAGGGTCCATAGAATTTTGGTTTCAATTGGTCTTCCCCCTTCATCTTAAGTGATGACTGCCTATAGTGTTGCAGACGTAGGTATACCAAGTCTCCTACCTCAAAGCTACGCTCCACCTGATGCTTGTCGACATAGACCTTCTGTTGATTCTGAGACATCTGCAAATTACCCTTGAGGATTCATAGGATATCCTAGCTCTCCTAAATCCAATCCTTATCCTTAGGTTCCATGTTGTCTCCAAATATCCGATACACAAATGTAGGTGCATCATATCCATACAAGGCTTGAAAGGGTGTCATCCCAATCGACATGTGATAGGTGGTGTTGTAGCAATGCTCTCTCAAGTGTAATCATTTTATCCAGGATTTCTGCGGAACCGACACATAAGTCTGCCCATTAGTCTGAGGATGGTAGCTTGTGATAGGTTTCATCTCTATTCCGACTAGCATGAAAATCTCTTGCCAAAATCCCCCCCTTGAACCTGCTATCTCTATCACTAACAATAGTTTTTGGTAACCCATGCAATCAGAATATCTCTCTAAATAATAGCTCCTCTACCTTCGTTGTTGAATACCTGGAGGGTATGGTAAAGAAGGGTGTAAACTTCATGAGCCTTTCAACTACCACATAAATACAATCATTTCCCTCCACTTGAGGTAACCCTGTGATGAAAAACATAGATATGCTTTCCCATTTTTGTTCTAGAATGAGAAGTGGCTGAAGTAATATAGTCAGGTGAGTATGCTTTGCTTTGTTCTATTGGCAGACATTTCATTTCCTCATGAATCTGAACACATTTGTTTTGAGGCCTTTCCACATAAATCTTTCCCTGATCTGCATGTAGGTTTTAAAGTAACCAGGGTGTCCTACCAATGGTGAACTGTGTGTTGCATGCATGATTTTGTCCTTTAGCTAACATTCTGGTACTAGGTAGATCTTGCCTTTGTAATAAATGATGTCATCAATAACTCGGTACCGATCATTCTGGGTCCGACCATCAAGGATCTCAAAAGAAAACTTGTTATTGGAGTATTCTACTAACATAAGAGCTTTCTAGTCAACTAAAATATCCATGAGGGAGAGAGTGGATGGTACTCTGGAAAGGGCATCGACCACCACATTGTTCTTTCCCTTCACGTACTCGATCTTGAAATCATATCCTTGAATTTCCTTAATCCACTACTACTTCCTCTCACTCAATTATTTCTACTCCATGAGGAACCTCAAGTTGTTATGATTTGTCTTCACTTTAAACATGTTCCCCACCAAGTATTGTCTGAATTTTTCCAATGCATGCATGATGGCCATCATCTTCTTATCGTATATCGAGTAATGTCGCTCATACTCCCTAAGTTTGCATGTCTCAAAATCAATGGGATCATTGATTTTCATCAATACGGCTCATATCCCTATCCCTTAAGCATCACACCCAAGCACAAATGGTTGAGTGAATTATGATAAGGCTAGCACAAGGCATGGACTCATTACTTCATTTGTCTTCTCAAATGTCGCTTGTGCGTCATATGTCCAACTGAAATCTCTATTCTTAGTGAGATATGTAAGAGGTGACGTCAGCTGTGAGAACCCCTTAAAAAATTTCATGTAATAAGTGCAGAGGCCTAAGAATATTTTTAGTTTTGTCACATTTCTGGGGGTAGGCCACTCGACAATGGATCTGATTTTCTCCTGGTGTACCTGGACCCCGTTTTCCCCGATCACATGCCCCAAATAAAGCATCTCAGTTGTCAGTCCTTAATTTTGTTTTTGACTAGTAAACTACTCTTTTCCCTGCTCTACCATTCCTACATCATTTTAAGCTTTGATTTTCTCCCTTTACATTTTTTAAAGTATGCTTGAATTATCATTTTTAAGCATTTTTTACTTCCACAACTTTCATATTTTCAGAGGTTCAAAATAATTATATTGGAACCTTAAGAATTCACAGATCTAAAGGGATTAAAATCAGTATCATGGCCCCTAAGAAAAGTGGAAAATCACTCAATCTTGAAGAACGTGGATCTAAGCCTAAAAATGCAATAGAACAAAAATAAATAAATAAATGAGGCGAAGAGGGTTCCTAAATCTTTTGTTTCAGCAAAGAAACTTCCCTTGTATCTAGAATAACCAGATCCATCAAAAGGAACTTGCAGTCACAACAGGATACTGAAGAATTACAGGAAATTCCCCTGTATCTAGGGTGACCAGAATGCAGAGAAAAAAATTAAACATAAGAAACAGAGAAAGAATGAGAAAGGTAAACAAATTGCAAAGCACCCAATGAGGCATGTAACTAGGGCTACAAGAAAGCTAAGTCTAAACTCTGAAGTTTTAACCAAGTCCTCTTTGAAACGATACCATTTGACTGCTCTTAGAGACAATATAGAGAAGGATGAGATCAAGCAATAATTTTACTACATTCCAGAGACAAAAGATCTATAGGATGCATCAACAAAGAAAATATCAAAAATCTGCATGAAAAGAAAGGCGCTACTGAAACCTTCCTGTAGCTTGTTGTTTTTTCCTGTTTTAGACACCAACTTTGGGAACGGTTTCAGAAAAGCAGGAGATGAATTTTGCAACATCTATCACATTTTGATATATTTGAATATCTCTTTGAGGCCTATTTTTCATAATTTCAAAATAAATGATTTCCTTTTTTAGTCACTAATTTTGGGCGAGGTTTCAGATAAGCTCAAGATGAATTTTAAAAAACTAGAAAAGGGTTTTGTCGAGAACGAACTGATTTACAAAACCTCTCTCAAGTGTTACACAACTATCATGGTTTTTTAGATACGAAGAGATATTTGGACCCTATTTTTAAGGAATTTGCCAGATTTATTTTCCTAAAATAACTCATAAACAACAGTTGATGAGCCACCTCATCAATTCAACTTGGAGATCAGATTTTATCTCCTCATTGATTATTTGAAACCATAAACTAAATATGGATGAGGAGGTTTTTCAGATCCATTTCTTTTGGATATTGATAATTATGTGTTTTTTCTATATAAACTCTGCAAAAGGAGAAATTAAGAAGGTGGGGAAGTGGTGATGTTTTTGAAGAAAATTGTTTCTGATTGTAAAGAATAAGACTTATTACATTTTTTACTAAATGGCAAAGGATATCTGATGGTTAGACTCCTCTTCTTGTCTTTGTTCTTGCTTTTCTTACTTGAATGCATATTTATCTTTTGCGAAGCATTTGATATATCTTGTTCATGATTTAAGCCAGTGAAGATTTTGTTGATTGCTTGTTCATAACCTCATTTGTGTTTAAGTACGTGTTCTTATTCTTGAATGATATTTAGGATCAAGGATTTCATATGTGAGTGGATAGATTGGAAACTTACATATTTATGTCTTTCATTTTATAATTTTTTATCTAATTCATCAGGTTTACTACCATTTACTAAGAAAGTGTGATAGGAATTTGTTCTTTTTATCTGAGATTGATATTGTTATTGTACCCACTTCTTAACCTTCAAACCAATTTCAAAACCCAATATACATTTATCTATAAAATCCATTGCAATAATTTGATGATGCCCTAGCTTTCCCTTTAGCAGTCAAATGCAACTTTAGGGACTAACATCAATCATGCCAAACTCACATTTAGACTCTTTTTCATAGAGCTATTGATTCTCCAAAATCCCCAACACCTCGTCCAAATGTCAGAGGTGTTCCTCCCAACTCCTGTTATAAATGAGAATGTCATGAAAGAAGACTAACATAAATTTCTACACCTACTTATTGAACACATTGTTCATGCAGGACTAGAATGTAGTAGGAGCATTGGTTATCCTAAACGGCATAACCAGGAACTCATAATGCCCATAATGGAATCCAAAGGAAGTCTTCGAAATGTCTTGTTCTTGAACTCTAATCTGGCGGTACCTTGAACAGAGATCAATCTTCGAAAAATATTTTTCTCCCTTCAACTCATCCATCATCTCATCGATCCTCGGAATCAGATACATGTTTTTTACGATTTTTTTCTAAGTGCTCTGTAATCAATACGCATTCTCATGATACCATCCTTTTTCTTGACCAACACTACCAAAGAGGTGAAAGGACTAGAACCAGGCCGAATATGACCTATTTTCAGCAATTCCCTTATAGTTTTCTCGATCTCGTCTTTGTACATCTTGGGATGATGGTAAGGATTGGTTATGACTACTTGAACCCCTTATTCTAATTCTATAACATGCTCAAATCCTCTATCTGGAGGTATGCTGGAGGAATGTTGCCAAAAAAAGTTTGTTGTTTAAGAAGTAATACTTGAAGATCATCTAGATGTTATCAAGAATGATCGGGTGTCTCACTTTCAAAAATGTAGCAGTCAACTACCCACTCTAAATCTCCAGGCCACATCACTTCCTCCATACTGTGATATGACACTATCTTGGGTGGATACTAGTGCATGGCCCACAAGACTACCATTTTTCCATCTGGACACATGAATTCCATCTCCATCATCCTTTGATCAATAGTGTATTATCCAATGGAGTATAGCCACCAAACTCTAAGTACCACATCGGTGTCTGGTACATCCACCACAAAGAAATCATCTGTCAATGTATAGTTCCCCATGGTTATTTTTAACTTGGGGAGCCATCTAGTACACTCCATCTGATAGTTGTCGGGTATGATCATTGTGTATCCCTCAAACTCCTTCATCAGAATCTCTCACTTATCCACCATAACTGCATCTATAAAGTTGTGGGGTGCCCCACTATCAATTAGTACTGTAACCTTGTGTCCCTCCAGGACCCCTTTGACTCTAAATGTGTGGTACCTAGGAAGTCCCGGCATGGATGCAATAACAAGACTTTTATCCCCTGCCTCTGATGTGTCCTCACTTGATGCATGGTGTCCCTATTATTATACCTTCCCTTCCTCCTCCTCCTCATCGTTGTCACTATCAAAATAAACCTCAATGTAATGAGCCTTGCCTACTTTGTCCTTCCCTGAACACATGTGTCCCAGTGCCCAAGGATATTGACAACTGAAACATAGATTTATCTTTCTCATCCCTCTCCTGGTCTCCTCATCCAACTTTGGTTTTCCACCCCAATCCATCTAAAATGGTTTGGATTCCTTAGTCTTTTGGGGGAAGGTTTGTTTAGGAGGAAACCTGCTCTTAAGAACAACATCTTGCAGTGTTAAGAAATGAGACACACTTCCACGCTAAACCTAACAGAAGAGAGGAAGAAATATTTAATCAGGAAAGTAAATGGCAAAGAAAACACATTCATGTAGAGTTATGTTCCTTGTTGTCTTATTCATTCAGAATAAAAGGTTACATGTCTAACCTTGGTCCACACCTAAGACACAATCTACATCATACTTTATTGCTTACACAAGAACAACCTTGTAGTCAGTTCAACTTACATTTTCATGACCAACAACCTCTAAGTTATAGACACTTGGCGATTACTCATTCATCATCTAAAGATTCAAGATTCATTGATTAGCTTTTCCATCCTTACAACACGTCTTCTTTATAGGCTTTACAATAGGAAAAACCCTAAAGAAAAGGCACTCAAAAAATGGTTATAGGTCCATACAGATCATTGGCTACAAATCCCATGAATCTAAGGATTCGGTTACATTTGACTACCAAGTTGGATAACCTATCAACTACCAGTCGGCCTTCATTTGGTCTTCAGTCAATTTCCTCACACTCGCCTGTCAACCTCTTATTGATTGACCTCTTCGACTTGTTGTCGATGTCTTTACCATGTCGAACCACCTCGAACTTCGACTTCAACTTTACCCAGTTGACTAACCTTGACATTCGTCTTGTTGTCAATCCACCTCAACCTTCAACTACAACTATCAGTCGACCCACCTCAAATTTCACTGCAAAGAATATAACAACCAAAAATTCTCCCACTTGTTGTCTTCTTTGCTGAAACTAGGAGACCTTTGAAATTTCATTCACAGACCTAGGGAAACAATGCCCATTGCCTCTCTACACCAAGAGAACTTCACAGCACTCATTGTTACACATCAAAATTACTCACTTTAATGATGACCTATTGTCGTCATGACTAGTGTCACAAGTGTCGCATTATTGGCCTTAAGTGTCGCAAGTGTCACAAACATCATACTGCCATATTGCCTATGTCGTGTCTCTAATGACATCACAGGGACACTTAGGACACCTTCAAAGACTGGTTTAAGGAAGAGAAATCATTTGATGAAGAGTACAAAGCATTTTCCATGAAGAAAACTACTTAAAAAATGAAAAAAGGTCATGAGCATAGTTTTTTCTCTCTATAGCAAGCTCGCTAAAAAATGAAACAGAAATATCGGGATTGAACCCGGAGCCATGAGCATAGTTCTTTTCCTATGTCAATCTCATTAAAAAATGAAACAGTCACCTCTCCTGTCAGGTCAAGTCTTTCACCAAATCTCGTAGATGTCGAGTCGAGTCTTTCGTTGGGTCTCGTATTTGAACCTTCATTTCATCCACCTGTATCCTTTTTCTCCATCTAGTAGAGAAATTGGTGACAAACTCAAAGTTGGTGAATGAATTGAAGCTTGGGGGGCATGTCTCCAGCCTTTGATGATCATTTTGGAGTTAAGCCACTAGCTTTTCAAGCTGGGGGCATAACGAGCATAGTCTTAGTTCGTTCTCACGCTTGGAAAAACATAAGAACACACCGAGTAAAATTTTATCTCTTTTTCGGACTCGCATGGATACACAAAAAAGGAACCCCCTGGAGTCGTCTTTAAGCTCTTTTTAGACTCTCTAAACATCAAAAGATCATCAAGTGATCTTGCTTCCTTTCCCACTCGTTAAAAGGTTTGAAAGGGCGTCTTTCGAGTGATAATTTATCTCTTTTTTGGCCTCCCGAGACTAACATTACAAAAAAGGACAACACTGGAGTCCTCTTTAACTCATTTCCAGATTCTTTAAATATGAAAAACCATCGATTTTACCTTCTCTGGACTCGTTAAATAATCATACATTGAAGGGCCCATATGGGACCAAACCCTTACTTCTTACAGTTCGTTAAACAAAGGAAGAGGGACTTACCGAAGGTGAGTTATATCGAGCATGTGTTATCCTCCTCAAGATCGTTAAATTACAGGTCACTCTTATGGTCACCCTTGAACATGGCACTTTGTATTTCCATATATTTTAATCCATTGAACCTCTGCACTGAACCAATCATCTGAGTTTCCTTACTCCTTTGGGTCACCTGAAGAAAGTCATAGTATCCACTACATCATCGTGTTTTGGTCCATGTCATGTTTCTGTTGTTGTGCCTCAGTGTTCAAGGGAAGTATCTGCCTTAAGAGTCAACCATCACAAATTCTTGTTTCAATACCCGTGTCATTCCATGTTCATTTGATCCACCAATTACATATCAGTGTCAGTTTCATGTCGTTGATGGGGAATACATCAAGGCCCTCCTTCGACGAGTCTATTCCTGTCGACTTCAGCACATTATTTGGGAAATAGACTTAGAAACCAATTAGTACCTTGGGACCTGCATCCCTCAATGGCAGGCCTCCTCGCGTCTGACAGTGGGTTTACATCATTGAGCTCTGATCGGATGATTCCATGGATGTTCGACTTCAGCTCATCCATTCACATTCATTGGAATGTACTAGAGTACCTTGGAAATCATTGACATCAATGGTGATTTCCCTCGCGCTTGTTAAGGGTTTACCTCATTGACCGGTAATCAAGTGGTTTCTGCCATGTTTGACATCAGGACATATATTCACATGGTTAGATTCATACTACATCGGGATCAGTAAGAAGACCCTGGGTTGAGTCATCACTCTTACATGTACTTTTCCCAGGTTGCGACAGAGTTTCTTTTGAACGTTGACACATATACTGCTACATAGATCCACTTTGTATTGGTCGTGGCTATGTCTTGTCATCTCGTAGATCCACTGTGTATTATTCGTGGCTATGATCAGTTCAGGTCATAGGAGTATAGATCCACATTGTATCTTTAGTGGCTATACCTTTTTGTCAATATAATTATGGATGCACAGTGTATTTTATGGCGGCCATACCTTGAAAGTCTTTATCACTTAAGCATAGGTATGCATGCCTTGGGTTTGAAACATGTCATAACATTTGTTTGATGGTTGTGTGCAGCTTCTATCAGGTTCTCTGAGTTCGTACCCTTGCTTGAAAAAGTCTACAGAGTACTTCAGTCATTAGTTCCCTTGTTCTGACTTCGCACTTTGGGGGGGAATTTGTTACACATCAAAATTACTCATTGCGATGATGGCCTAGTGTCGTCATTACCGAATGTCGCAAGTGTCGCATTTCACCCACAAGTGTCACAAATATCATACTGTCATCTTGCCTATGTTGTGTCTCAGATGACATTATCAAGAACACTTACAAGACACCTCAAAAGACTGGTTTTGAAGAGGAGAAGTCATTTGACAAAGAGTACAAGTCTTTTGCCACTGAAAAAACCACTAAAAAATCAATTTTGGAAGGCATATCTCTCCTATACACTATCAGGGAGTGCCAACACTCTGTGACCTCTTTTGGGGGAGCATTCCAATGCTCTGTGCCCCATTCTGAGGGAGTGTTGGCCTTTTTTGAGTGATTTTTTGGATTGTTGAGGGAAATCAGGGAAGAATCCCTTCATATCTGGAAATCAGTTGGATTTGAATCTGAGGTCAAGGCTACATCTTAGGGAGGATCCACAACTGATGGAGAAAGATACTCAACCTATCCCAAGAATCTCTAAGGTGTTTGGGTATCTCCAAGTTTATATAAGGAGGCCCTCTCATGGTAAAAGCAGATAGAGAAATTGAGAAGCACCTAACTTGTGATCTCATAAGGAAAGAGAGACATTGTGAAGCATCAAACTTATGATCTCATAAGGGATATATCATTGAAGCATCAGTATTTTGTGTGTGGATTATTTGAGAAAGGGTCTGGACAAAGAGAGCTTGGTGAAACTATTGCACCTACATCCATGGCTGTAAGAATCTCACTTTGTTTTCATTAATATAAATCTATGCTTGGTCTGTTTCCTTTAAAGTTTGTGTATGTTTCATGAACTTGTTTCCTTCATAGATCCATTATGAAGATAATCATGGTAGAGTAGGAAGTATCGTTGTTGTTTCTCATTGTATTTCAGGACCTTGTGAAGAACTTGGAGATCAATATCAGCTTGGATCGAGCAAGGACAAACGTCGGTAAAAGGTATTTACCCTTCTTCCTTCTTCTTCTTTGAATAGTTTAGCTTCATGCAAAGGAAATTCAATGTACACAATAACACTTGTCTATCTTGGTCATAGAGGTCTAGTATCCAAGAGAAAATCCACTTGTCCACGGGGGGATTCTCCTGTAACACTCACAGACTTGGTCAATGAGTCTATTATGTTTTCTAATGTGTCTACGTTCTGCAGCAGCACCTTGTTTCTTTGCACCATGTCTCTCATGAAATGGTATTGTACATCACTGTGCTTAGTATTAGAATGATAAGTCGGATTATTTGCCAGAAATATTGCACTTTGACTGTCGCAACTTATCTTCATAGTTGTTTGCTCAAACCTTATTCCTGAACACAAACTTTGGAACCATATTATTTTTTACTTCCATGAGTGGAATCCATGTATTCAACTTCTATTGGTGGCAAGGCTACGACCGCTTGTCACTTACTCATCTAGTTGATTGCTCAACCAAAAATTTTGAACACATATCCATTGGTCGACCTTCATTGATCCAGATCTCTAGCCCATTCGACATCAATAAATACCTGAATACTCTCTTGACAGTTGTCAAGTGCTCCTTCCCAAGTGTTGACATGTACTTGCTCAACACTCCAACTTCATGGGAAATGTCTAGTCAAGTGTAGACCATCGCATACATTAGACTACCAACATCACTTGCGTAGGGAATTTCTTCTATTTCTTCTTGTGTTGTTGGACACTATTCAGCGGTTATCCTTGCTCCCATGGGAATTGACACCTTCACAGGTTTTCAATCTTGCATGCTGAAACGTTTCAAAACTATTTCAATATACATCGTTTGGTTCAACTAGATCTTTCTAGTTCCTCGATCTCTTTTAATCTCCATTCCCTAGAGGAAGTTATTTGCATTGAGATCCTTCATGTCAAACTTGGAGGATAGTTTCTTCTTCACCTCCTTTATTGCATCCATGTTGTTTCCAATCAGCAACATGTCATTGACATACAAAGCTACATATATGAAACACCCACCTTCTTCTTTGGAATATATGCAGTGATCAACTTTGTTTCTCACAAATCCGAAACTAAGGATGTATGTATCGAACATTTGGTACCACATCCTTAGTGATTGATTTAGACCATAAAGGGATCTTTTCAGTTTGCACACCAAATCTTTCTTTCCCTTTACTACAAATCCTTCAGGCTATTTTATGTATATTTCTTCTTCCAGGTCCCCATGTAGGAACGTTGTCTTCATATCCATCTATTCTATTTCTAGATCAAATGTTGCAACAAGATAAATTAGTACTCTAATGGAAGTTAATTTTTCAGCAAGGGAAAAAATATCACCGAAGTCGACTCCTCCGACTTGGTAATATCTTTTCGCTACCAGTCGAGCATTGAATTTCTTGACTTGACCTGTTGCATTCATCTTCTTCTTGAGTACCCATTTTCTAGTGATAGGATTTCATCCACTAGAAAAATTGACTAAGTCCCATGTCTCATTCTTGTGCATGGATTACATATCTTCAACCATGGTGTCCTTCCATAGTTTTCCCTCTACTGAATCGATTGCCTCCCATACTGACTTGGGCTCCTCATCAGTGGCAGTTAACATGAATGTGGAATGGAAGTCGAGCAGACTATACCTTCGAATAGTTTTATTACTCTTTCTTACCTCCTTACAACCAAGGTCGATTTTTCCACCTCTTCTTCTGATTCAATCAACTCATCGGAATCATCTTCTTCGGTCCTTGGTTCAAACCGTGTCGTTTCAGGATTATTCTCGATATGAATATTTCTTCAGGCTCAAACTTACTTTTGACCTCTCTGAAGACCACATCTCGATTGTACATTGTTTTACTTGATGCAGGATCCCAGAGCTTATATCCTTTCGTTCCCTCTTTGTATCCGATGAAAATACATGTGTTTTCCTTCTTGTCCAACTTGCTCCTCTTTTCCTTGGGAACATGCAAAAATGCATCACAAATTAATACTTTGAGATGTGAAACCGAAGGCTTCTTACCTAACCATAGCTCATGTGGAGTTGTGTCGACTAGCGCTAATGAAAGAAACATATTCAATAGATATTTTTCAGTGTGAACTGCCTCCGCCTAGAATTCTTGTGCAAACCCAGCACCATTGAGCATGCTCCTTTCCTTGTCCATCAATGTTCTTTTCATTCTCTTGGAAACTCCATTTTTTTGTGGGGTATATGGTGTGGTAGTCTGGCGTGCTATGCCACACTACTTGCAGAACTGACCAAATTATTTTCCACGGAATTCACCACCGTTGTTAGTTCTCAATACCTTAATATTCTTATCTGTCTGGTTTTCTGCAAGAGATTTAAACTCTTTTGAATTTCTTGAAAACCTTTGATTTCTTCCTTAGTAAATATATCCACGTCTTCCTGGAAAAATCATCTATGAAGGAGGCATAATATAGGGATCCACCAACTGAAGGCACTATAATAGGGCCAAACAAATCACTATGAACCAACTCTAGAATCCCATTTGCCCTTATTGCTTCAGATGGGAACCTCACCCGACTTTATTTTCCATATATACAATGTTCATAAAAGTTGACTTCTAAATTACATTCGGGAAATTCTTAGACCATACCTTTGTTATGCATATCTCAAAGTCATTTTTCTCCAATGTGTCTCATCCTCTTGTGCCATAGCATGGTCGGGTCGACTTTATGATTACTTTTCAAGTCATTTTGAATCAATTGAGCTTGAATCAAGTTGAGTCAAGTCAAAGTCGAGTCGACTTCAAGAACAACAATGTTTATGCATCCAGTCGAGTCAACACTCCCTATCAACTTGTATAGGGTTCCAATCTGAACTACTTTCATTAAGTCCATCGCACCTCTAACCATATTGCAAAAATACTTCTAAAATAGATTGTGCACGCCAACATCACTCATCTTATTGACAGATATCAGGTTTCTTTCCAAACCCATAATGTGTAGCCAACCTGGAAGGGTTCTACTCCTCCCATCCTGTATTAGCAGTCAAACTCTTCCTCGTCCAAAATTTTTATTTATTGAGTCATCCCCCAAGAACACTTATCCTCCTTCATATCGCTCATATTCGCAAAACCATTCTCTATGTGGTATCATATGATAGGATGCTCCTGAGTCAATCAACCAAACAACTTGATCCAAATGTGTATTGGTCGACGTCAAGTACACATCACCTCCCTTATCTAGAGTCGTCTTTCTCTCAGTCATTTGCTTCTCATCGGCTCATGTACCAACTTCCATCGCCTTATACTTGCAGTCCCTTTTGTAATGCCCAAATTTCCCACATTTCTAGCATCTTCTTGTCGATTGAACTGGGGATTTATATCTACCCTTTAAATTAGAATTTCTACTGGAGAATTTTCCTTTATCTCTGTCAACCAGTCGACCTCTCACCACGAAAGCATCTTTGGTCAATCCTTCCATGTTCTTTATTCTCATTTCTTCCAACATCAGAGATGCAACCATGTCTTCTAGCACTAATGTGGTTGTATTACTCCCTATATCCATGACTAAGCTATCTAAGGAGTCTGGAAAAGAACAAAATAGGATAATACATTTCTCCTCCTCAATTATTTTAATATCCATAGAAGATAACTGGCTTATAATGGTATTAAACACATTTAAAAGCTCATTCATCGAACTTCCATCACTCATCCTCAGAAGATACAGTTTCTTTCTGAGAAACAACTTATCTTCTATGGATTTCGACTCGTACAAGCTTCCCAAATTGTCCCATGGTTTCTTGGTCAAATCTTCACCTAAGACATTCAACAACACTGAATCTGCAAGACAAAATCAAATCGTACTCCTTGCTCTTCTCTCGAGTTTCTTCCATTCTTCCATCGACATACCTGTCGGCATGATACCTAAACAAATTGTTGTCTATTGTTCTCGATCTACAATGAGATGTTCAATTTTAAGCTTCCAAAGCTCAAAATTCTAGCCATTGAATTTTTTGATCTCTATTCTCGACATGCTCGCCATTATTTAACACAATCTTTAGCACAATATTTAATATTTCTAACTTACGACTCTTACTGAACCTAGAGTTTAGCTTAGATCAAAAGTTGTTAAACCA
>JASDQU010223493.1:6636-17634 GCA_032191745.1 Picea mariana | reverse complement strand
AGCATGAAAATTAGACTTAGCCATTAGTTTGGCCAAACCCTGTCCTTTGATCAATTTAGTAGGTTTTATTTCAATGTCGTACTCTAGAATAACCACAATCCATTTTCCTCTTCTACCATCCAGATTATCCTGGGTCAGGATATCCTTAATCACTATGTTTGGGACTTACGCAATCATGTGAGAATGGAGAATATAGACTCTAAAGTCCTTTATGGATTTCACTAGAGCGAAGGCCTATTTCTCCATTATGTTATAGTTCAAAGCATCATCTCTCAAAGATTTGTTGAAAAAGGCTATGGGTTGTTCGTACCCTTCGCTATTTTTGTGCAACAACACAGCTGCTATGGTGTGTTCAAATGCGAAGAGAAAAGAAGAAAGTCTTTGGTATAATTTGGGATAATCAGAACTAGGGCTTGGGTGAGAGCATGTTTCACATGCTCAAATGACTATTTGGACATAGCGTTCCATTTGATTTTTGTGTCCTTTTTCAACATATTAGTGATATTCCTAAGAAGTTCGACCAAGTTTGGTATGAATCTTCTAAGGAAATTTATTTTTCCAATGAAAGATTGCAGTTATTTGATATTCCTAGGGTGTTCCACCTTATGGATGGCTTCTATCCTATTGGGATCTATTTTAATTCTGTCTTTCGAGATTATGTGTCCCAATATTTTACCTTCCTCTAACCCGAAAAGGATTTTCTTAGGATTCAATGAAATCCCAAATTTCCTTCACTTCTCAAACACATGTCTGAGGTGGAGTAGGTGTTCCTCGTCAGATTTGGAGTAAACAATTACATCATTCAGATAAATGGCTTTAAATCTCCCAGTCTTGTCCACAAAAGAAATTTCCATTGCTCTTTGAAAAGTATCCCCAGCATTCATCAGACCAAAAGGCATCTTCACATACATGAAGGTTCCCTAGGGTGTGGTAAAAGTTGTTTTCTCTTCATCTTCTGGATGGACTAGAACTTGGTTATAACCAAAGAAACCATCTAGTAAGGAGATCCTACTGGATCCAACTATCTTTTGTAAAATATGGTCCATTTTGGGCAAAGGGTAATTGTCTTTGAGAGAGACTATGTTCAGATTTATGAAATCTATGCATAGTCTAATCTCGCTAGTTTTCTTCTTGGTAGGAACTAGGTTAGAAACCCATTTGGAAAATCTCAAGGGGACTATAATCTTTGCATCACACATATTTTTTATTTCTTTCTCTATCAAGGGAATCAACTTGGGATTAATTCTCCTAAGTTTTTGTCTAAATGGTTTGTGTTCTTCCTTTATGGGAATGTAATGTTGTATGATACTCATGATGTAGAATTTTAAGTCCTCGTAACCCCAGGAAAAAACATCTAGGTATTCCTTAAAAAGTTCGATGTATTTTCATTTTTTCTCAAGGGTTAGCGATTTAGAAAGATTTATCATCTTGGGTTTTTCTTCTGTTCCTATGTTGCATTCTTCGACCTCCTTACCACTAGCTTCAATTTTTGGTTTTTTGGCAATGTCGTTAATATCGAATAAATATTCTAGTGGAACTAAACCTCTAGGTAACACATTACTTTTCAACTATAGAATACCAGAATCTATCTCATTTTCATTCAACTCATCTGCATCTACTTTATTTTTATTGATCTTTTCAAAATCTACGTTATTTACACTAGCACTTTCAGAAATAGATTTATTTACAATCTCATCATCATTTTCTAAATCTATGTTTGTACATTCGAAATCGTTCTTACACTGTAAGAAATCTTCAATTTGATTATCATTTCAAAATACCTGCCAGTACCTGATGTTATCAGGAACGGTTGGTTTGCACTTCAACTCCACTGTGTACTTGCGAGTGGGAAAAAAATGAATTTTACAGGTAGCTTCCGATGTGGCCAGTCCATTCGCCAGTATGTTTTGTCCTCTAGGCATTACTTGCAAGTCGATTTTAGTAAAGCATTGAAGAGCATCCAAAACAACATTCTATAAGCCCTAAGTCTGGGGTGTTTAGATGCATACTCCCCTTTGATTTTCTTTATAATCAATTCAGAATCACCCCTTACCATGATATGTTTGGCACCAACTTTCTTTGAGAGAGACTTTGTTCATATTTATGAAATCTATGCATAGTCTGATCTCGCCAGTTTTCTTCCTAGTAGGAACTAGGTTAGAAACCAATTTGGAAAATCTTAAGGGGACTATAATCTTTGCATCACACAACTTTTTTATTTCTTTCTCTATTAGGGGAAGCAACTTGGGATTAATTCTCCTAAGTTTCTGTTTGAATGGTTTTTGTTCTTCTTTTATGGGAATGCGATGTTGTATGATACTCATGTCATAGGATTTTAAGTCCTCATAACCCCAGGGAAAAGCATCTAGGTATTCCTTAAAAATTTTGATGTATTTGCATTTTTTCTCAGGGGGTAGAGATTTAGAAAGCTTTATCATCTTGGGTTTTTCTTCAACTCCTATGTTGCATTCATCGACCTCCTTAACACTAGATTCAATTTTCATTTTTTCGGCAACGTCATTAATCTCGAATAAATCTTCTAGCGGTTCACTAAAACTCTAGGTAACACATTACTTTTCAACTGTAGAATACCAGAATCTATCTCATTTTCATTCAACTCATCTGCATCTACTTTATTTTCATTGAGCTTTCTGAAATCTACGTTATTTACACTAACACTTTCAGAAATAGATTTATTTACAATCTCATCATCATTTTCTAAATCTATGTTTGTACATTCAAAATCATTCTTACACTGTAAGACATCTTCATTTTGATTATCATTTACAAATACCTACCAGTACCTGATGTTATCAGTAATGGCTGGTCTGCACTTCACCTCCACTGTGTACTTGTGAGTGAGATGAAAATGAATTTTACAGGTAGTTTCCGATGTGGCCAATCTGCTCACCAGTATGTTTTGTCCTCTAGGCATTACCTGCAAGTCGTTTTCAGTAAAGCATTGAAGAGCATCCAAAACAACATTCCTATAAGCCCTAAGTCTGGGGTGTTTAGCTGCATACTCACCTTTGATTTGCTTTATAATCAGTTCATAATCACCCCTTACCATGATCTATTTAGCACCAACTTTCTTTAGTAGTTTCAGGCTGAGCATCAAAGCCTCATACTCAGCTACATTGTTAGTGCAATAAAAATTTAGTTTGTAGGAATGATTCTCTGAATACTTTGACCTATGGTTATGCAACCAAAATCTAGCTCCAACTCCCTCTTTACTCACTGTACCATTGAATTCTATGCTCCAAAAATCTACTGGCAACTCCTCATTCTCTTCAATCATGGGGTTTCTTACTTCAACATTTGCTTTATCATCCTTCGGATCAGGTGCATCATCTTCCAGTTGTGCGATTTTTTCTTTAAAATCACCATCGTTGTATAGAATAAAAGAGTCCAGATCAAAGTGTGTGGAGTATAGTGGGTAATTATGGGGCTTCTCCTAGCTGTTGACCATATACTTCATTAGTGTTTCCCTGTACAGTCTTCTTTGTTGTCCAAAAACTGGAATGGTGGCGTAATACATATCTAGCTGTAGGGTTCCTCTCAATTTATCTCCCCAAGACCTTCATAGTAACATACCATACTTGGGGGGAATATATGCAATGAAAATATCCATCACCATACTTTTCACTGGGATTTGAGCCAAGGTGATGCATAAGTATTTAATCAGTCCTATACATTTGACTTTGTTGGAGTCGAAATAATGAAAATATTTGTAGGGTCTGGTGACCTCGAGTCCCAACTTTTCCATCATGGATTTGGGCATTAGGTTTTGAGAGGCACCCAAATCCAGCATAGCATTGTGTAATATAAAACTGTGGATGTTTAGGCTGATGTAAAAAGGGGCCATGGCACCATTATTAGTTTGACCGTCAACTTCAGGCCCAAACAGGAGCTCAAGTTGATCATCGATAAGGTTTATTGTGTCATAGTGATGTATAGATCCAACATTCAAAGATTTGGTACCTATATTGGGTTTAATGCTTAAATTTTTTATCACCTGATACCTGTAAGTGTTCTTGTTCATCAGCTCGGAGAGGGGAATGGGAATCTTCAATTTAGCTAATTCGCCTTCAAGGATGAAAGGAGTGGTGACTTTGCTTAAGGTCTGTACTTCTGATTTATCGGTAGAAGATCTATGGCCAGGAGAACTTGTTTGAATGATTGATGAATCTTCAGTCCGACTTTCTCTTTTAATGATTTTCTGGAGTTTTTTTCGTAGGAGATTCAACATTATTTTGCCCAGGGACTTTCTTGGGAGGGTTTTCTGAGGTTTTCTTGGTTTCAGCAGCCTTCTTCAGGGAGTTCTCATTTTCCTTCTTTCTCCTCAGGCTATACTACCCGTGAACCTCCATTATAGTGTTCTCAAAGGCTTATTGTTCTTCTTTCTTAGCTTCCTCATTTACCTCTATTTGTGAAAGGAGAAATATTTCGTGCTCTTCCTAGGTGAGAAAATGGAATCATGATCATGATCATGATCATCCATTAGGTTTATATGAGTGTCATCAAAATCCTCAATTAATTCCTCCCCATCATCCACATAATTATCCTGAAGAGGTGGTCTAATCCACTGATCAGGTCCCCTTTGTTCCCTTTGATCTCTAGGATCTCTCTGCCTGATCTGAGGTGGATTTCTTCTGAAGTTTGGGTTTCTAATATGAGGGAAAACTTGGTTCTCCCTAGGTGGGTTTTTGTCAGTTATGGTAAGTCTCTCCATCATTTTCTCCATATCTCTAGTGAGAGAATCTAATTTGGCATCAAATGAGGAAGTAGAAGGTTCTTCTTTGATGGTGACCCTCTTTTATGTTCTCTGCCTAGCCCTTCTAGCCAAAATATTTTCTTCCAAACTAACGACACTTCTTTTCATGTCTTCTAGAGTTGTTGCATTTCTTTCCCTCAACTGATATGACATGTCAGCGTCAAAACCATCATGTAATTTTATTAGAGCCAAACCTTGTGGTGGTTTGATGTTAGCAGGGATTGCATTATATAGATTTTTGAAATGAGTGCAGTAATCCTGCACTGTCTCTCCTTGGTTCTGTCTAATGTTCTCATATTCTGATAGAATATGGAGAGGATTTTTCTTTATCTCCCACTTGTCAAGGAAAGATCGATGAAAGACATCAATGTCAATTATGGTAGCATCACATAAGGTTTTGAACCACTTTTTGACTTCTCCAGCCAGACTTTGTGCAAATAATCTCATATGCACATCAACTTCATCTACTTCCTGCAAGTCAAAATAATTGTTCATTTTGTCAACATGTTGGTGTGCCTTCAAGGGACTAGTGCTATCAAACTGAGGAAGTCTGGTTTGATAATCTTTAGGCATGTCATGTAAAGGAGAAACCAATACCAATGGAGCATATCTTGCTACCATGATTGGTGGAGGAGGTTGTACAACAACCTATGTGATAGGAGAGCTAGTGACTGAAGATATAGAAGATGTAGGGCTTGGAGGAATGGAGTGACCTAGTTTAGGTTTAACGGAAACTGCAACAATAGTTAAAATAGGAAGTTCGACATACTGCTGAAGATGGAGTTTGTCTAAGGCTTGACCAAGATTTGCAGCTAGGGCTTCAATATTATCAGTCTCGGGGTGAAAATGTTGATTAAATTCAACTCTGGGAGAGAGTATTTCAGGGGTCTTGGGCTAAAAAATGGTTTGATCTAAGACCGTTTTACTAACAAAACCATCAGATTTTGTCCTGAAAAGGCTTGGTTGAAAGGATGCATCAAAATCAAAATATTGAAGAGCTAACTTTTTTGGGAGGGAAGGGGACCTTAGAAGTAGGCTGTTACTCCTTGAAATCTCTGTAGTATTTTTATTCCTGAGAAATCTTTTAGGATTATCTGTTGCTATTGCAGGTTCCGGGTCCGGATGAGATCTAGTAAAAATTCTTTTGGGAGCCAAAATTCTAATTTTCATTTTCCTTTTGGAGATTTTGAGTTACTATATACAAACTTTAACAACCTTTGAACATTATTTCTAGATAAATTTAGGGTTTGTGATTCTTTCAAAAATAAAGTTATCTTTGTCTAGGGGAAAGAAATCAAGGGGTGGAAAGTTTGTTCAGTTCATTCCCCAATATGGTCACCATTTATGTTATCACTCTATAAATTCCCATAGGTTGTGTGAGGAAAGAATAAATTTATCAGAGGTGACCTTAATCAACCACTTCGAAACTGGGATCTAGCCCTGCCAGTTTTAGAGAGGGATCTCTCTATAAGATTTAGATTTGTTTGGATTTTTAGATTTTAGGCTAGTTTAAAAAGGAATAGTACCGAGTTTTTTATGTTTCTTAATGAAATGGCTGAATGTCTCTTACGCTTCCATTGGTCTATGGGGTCTGTTTTATAAAAATAGAGATCAAAGGACAATTGTTAGAAGATTTGTTTTATAGGGAAAGGTAGTTCAACTGTTGGATTCTTTAGAAATAAAATGATAGATAGCTGAAAAGGTGACATATCCGTTAAAATAAAATAAAAATTAAGAATTTCTTTGTTGTAACATTAGAAGGAAAATGTTTAAATCTGTAAAAGATTAAGAGCAGAGTACAGAATGGAAAATTCTGCAACTTTAACTTCTTTTAAAGATTAGATTAGAAAAACAACATGATAACTAAGAAAGAAAACTTTTTACGAAGACAGAGGAAACTTCACCAACGTCTAACACGCATGAATCCTGTGAAACGTCTCTTTGTATTACTGGAATAATCTCTTTAAAAAATTATAGCGATTACAACTTTCTTGGGCATAAAGATCAACCCTCAATACTTCTAAGTTTGAAATATTTATAATCAAAGTTACAAACGAACCTGTCATTAATGATCAGGATGTGGAAGACCCTGAATCTAACCAACTATCTAACAAGATGCAGAAATATAGGAACAGATGATGATGTGTCGAATATTTCACGTTGATTTTGGGGAAGACCATTGGTGGGTCATTCACATGAATTTGACTGCATTGGATGCTGATTTGGATGAGACCTTAGGTGAGTCATTCATATGACTTTGACTGTGCTAGATGATGATTTGGATGACACCTTTATCTTTACTCAATCAATTCACACATCTCATCTCATATTTGTGTACCTGGGACGGTAAATTTCAATAGTCAGCGGTAGATTTCATCCATCTCTATATACTTAGCAAAAGTCGGCTTGTTGAGGAAAATGTACTTGATTTCGTGTTGTATGGAGAGGTCAGGCTACAAAGACTGCAAGAACACTTTGCCTGTGATGTTTCCCTGTATCCCTGAGAACTTGGAACTGTCTTTGGCCATGGTTGCAATATTTTTCTTATAATCAGATAAAGTCATCAATTTATCATTTAGGACAAGTAAGCCAAGAAGGCCCTTTTTTTGTAAGAGCTCAAGCTTGTTAAAAAATCTCTGAACTCCAATGTCCATGTTCTGAGCCTTATCTTCCAACTACAACTTTAATCCTCTTTTGGTCAACACTCTTTTGACTTCGAGGATGGTCTCTGTTCTATCTTCAACTTTCAGTTCTTCGAGATCTTCCTTGGTTTTTGAATTCAGAAACTTGATGATCTCGTTAGCTACCGAGAGCATTTCACCCAGATCTCTTCTTAGCTTGTTGATGGTCTGCCTACTCTTTAGCACCAAATCATGTTGCTCGAACATGATTTGTACCATGGGATAAATATCATTTATGGAGTTGGAGATGTTTGTCTAGATATTTTCCATATCCTCTACTAATGTCTTACCTGTCACTGTTTGTTTCTGGAGCTGCTGTATTTCCTTCTTAAGATTCTCTGATACTTGTCTCTCAACATTGTATCTTATTTTGAAGGAAGACTTGAGTTCCTGGAGGTTTTCAAACTCCATTTTCATCTTATTGATCTCTATTCCTTGCAGAGTCATCTCCTCCATGGACTTTGCTATCTCCATAGTCTTTTCCAGTGATGTCAATGGAGTTGCCGATGGAATTTCTGCTGTAGTGGTCATAAGCACAATTGTTGTACTGAATTTTGCAAGGGGAACTGCACTCAATGGAATGACTTCCATCGAGGTTGATTGTTCCTTCTCTTTCACTAACCTTTCCAATTCTTCCTCCATTTTATTTATCTGTGCGTTTTGCTGCATGATTAGCTTCAACAGTTCCTCTTTCTTGTCTTTTGCCTTAGCTATTTCGTTAGCTTGTGAATCCTTTGTTGGTGGCAATTTCAGTTCTTTTCTCAGATATGCAATGTCAGTATTATTTTTCTTTATTATCTCCTCTACTACCTTTACATTTGAGGGATCATACCCAATCTTGAGCACCAACTGCTCTAATGATTTTATTCTGTTATCCTTTGCAAAAGAGGATATCTTTTCCAACTTCAATTGGATTTGAACATTGTTTAGAGATATCTGTAACTTCACTTCCGTAGAGGAAGAATGTGCCAAGGTGGAGAAAACCACTTCTCCGGTTTGTCTATGCAAATCCATCTAATCAGTTGGGTGGACTTGTTTGGTGTCAAAAACAATAGTTGACATTTTGTAGTGAGTGATCTCTTTGGGTTGAGGCACCTGTGCTTGCGGAAATCCTAGATGAATTCTTCCTTTCTTTGTGTCAAAAGATGAAAACAGACTATTTTGTGTTGTGGAGGTTTTCTTCTAGAATTGAGCATAAGTTTTATTGGTCAACATCTGGTTCTTCTTTTTAATCATGTCATATTTTTAGAAGATGTTTAGAGGTACAGATCCTTGTGGAGCCTGGGTGGTCACAACTATATATGTCTTCTTCTTTGAAGAAGAAGTGGACACCACTTGATGTTTACCCTCAAACACTCTGGCAGAGTAAGGATCTTCCTCACCAAACATGTGAGAGACATGAGTGGTTTTCAGTCTTTTGATGTGTACCTGAAAATCTTCTGTTGATACCTCAGTGATTGAAGGAGAGGCATCCTTTCTTGGCCTTTTTTCTTTTGGTACCTATGGAGTGGTAGTCTCTGAAAAAGAAACTGAAGGAGATTCCAGCTATTCAATATCTACAAGAGTATTTGCCTCCCACTCTGTCTAGTTCACATACTTTTCAATTTCTAGTTTGAGGGTGTGAGCATAAGGTGAACTTTTGTTTTTGGATCTAATCTCTGCTATGACCCCACTTGGATCATAACGCCAAATGAAACTGGTGATGAATTTCATTTCCTTTAATAGTTTCTCTGCCTCTTCTACAGCAGTTCGACTGTTGCAGATGAATGGTCCTATTTGACCTTTAATCCTCATCTGTTGCTTTTTCTTCAGAGACACAAAATGAATGTCATCTAAATTTATCATCTGACGAATATACTCCAGTGAAAATATTCGAACAGGAACATGCTTGGGAAATTTGTATGAAGCTAGGTCACACTCATACTCTTTGATCTCCATGTGATTCTAGTATAGGAACCAGTCCCCAGTCTTTGCGAGATCTGAAAGGTGCAGAACTCTTTGGATCTCCTCGTTTATCCTTGGTTCTGGTCTTCCCCTAAGCATGCTTACCACTAGGTTATAAAACAACTCGATGAATTGTTTGAAATTGAAGTCAGTGGAGTTTCTTCTGAGCAACAACGTCCATAGAGTTACTACTTGCGATTTTCCGTACTTGTCCATCTTCTACGTGAGAAAGGAAAATTTGTTTGCTTGATAGAACATAAACATGTAGGCCAGTATTGAAGAATACCTATACATTCCTTCTGTAGGGAAATTTTTCAGTTGCTCGTGTAGGTTCTCAACCAAAAAACCATTGTAATCAAACTGGGTGGAAACTTTCTCTTCAGCAGAGAAAATGAACAGGAAACCTAGGATAGGTTCATTCACCCATTAATCTGAGAAGTAACTGAGAAAACAACACAGTGTCGAGATAATCTAATTTCCCTTTTTGGAAAATATGGAAGAATTATAGAGAGGATTCTTCTTAGGGAATTGGGCATCTTGTGGGAGAAACAACTCAAAGATTTGTGCTCTTTGGGGAAAAGATTGGTTCTGATACATTTTTGTCAGAATTTCAATTGTGAGGGGAGAACGTGGTTCGACTCTGGGCACTTGCATCATTTTATCGATGGCCTTGGGTGTAATAAGGAAAGAGGTTTCTTCAGATGAAGATACTATGGCTCTCTGATCAGGGGGGTAGTGTGCTTGGCATTTGAGAGCAAATTTTGGAAAATGATAGACTTAAGGAAAAAGATACAGAGGGAAACTTGACTTCCAGAGCCCAATTTCATCGCTCTGATCGATGACGGTGTCTTTAAAACATGACTGTAGCTCGATGAAGTCAAAATCGAACCAGGTTTCTGAGATTAAATAGTCCTTGTCTGCTAATGGTATCCAGTCGAGATTGACCGGAGGTGGGCGAAAAGGATTTTCCTCCACATTTGACTTTTTACTTTTGGGCGCCATTGATTTCCACTAGTACCTACACACTGAGAACACATTAGTAGGAAAAAGCTAAGGCTGGATGGGATGTTGCAAAGGCGAAGGAGAATGAGTCTCTGATAGGCATGGAATGTGAGTGAAATGGGAATGACCAAAACAGGGTTGGGATTTAGTGAACGGGTGTCCGTTGGGAGGAAAAGGACAGGTGAACAGTGGGTATGTGGCCGGTAATAAATGGTCAATGAGTCTTTTATATCGTGAGGGAGTAGGGTGAAGGACATCTGACATGGGTACTCAGTTGATGTGTAGAATGGTGATTAGGGAAAAAAGGAAAAAGATATGACCCATAACAGTTATATGGAGGGGACATGCTAACGGGTCATGAAATGGGACTTACAAGGGTGGTTTTGGGATGTGACATATCTGGATGACGGTGATGAGTTGGAAAAATGGTAAGCAGGAAATTTTTGGAGTGGGGAGGTAAGATGCAATGAGATGATGTTGCGTAGGGGTGGGACCCGCCTGGAAACTACATTCTGGAACCCCCCCCCACCACTGTTAAAAGAAGAAAGATTGGGGGGATCCATGATATCTTGCTGACCATTGATCTGAAAAAAGCTA
>JASDQU010223492.1:0-10072 GCA_032191745.1 Picea mariana | reverse complement strand
TAAGCCATCGTCACCATGAGGTATGTTAGTCCTTCTTTCATGCAAAGTGTTGTGCTTAATTTTTTGGGCGTGTGGATGAGGATCTTTGGTTGAAGTTGGATAATGGATCACTAGTTTGGGAAATTTTATCAGTTGCCTTGTTTCACCTTGGTGGTTAGCTTCTATGCCCTAGTCCTGTTTTGTCACTGCCCAGGGAAAAAGGGCACTACTGGGGGACCCTCACAAGTGTAACGTTCCATTCCCCACTGTTGCTGCCTAATCCACACCTCGGGTCACGTGGAAGAAATCTTCAATCCACTAGGTGTGGCCATGGGTATCGAGTCGGGTAGCTGTCACCTGACACTCGACTCCTTCGTCTAGTTTAACTCCTAACGAAGCTAAGGGGGCTAGTCCCTAATAGAAGAATCCAAGGATGATTAAAGCTACAAATAGAAATCTAGGAGTTAAATGAAACCACAAACAAATACAACTCTAATCTAACAACATATAATGACACAAATAAAGATTGCTTATGCGAAATATATTGAGAAAATAAAGTACTTCAACATGATTGATAATACTTGAAAGAAAATAAGAGTACTTGAATGAGAGAAACTGATAATAAACAAATGGAAATATTGTAGACCAGTGCCAATAATATATTGCTACAAAATGTGTTGCAATGCTCTTGGTATGTTTTATTAGTTAAAGGTTTTCGCTTGGATTTAGATAAGTTAAGTGAAGTGATCAATAGTGCAAGTCCACTTGTGAGTGCTGGAGATTGCAAGTATGAAAGTAAAAATCTAAACTATGATGTGTTTCCTTCAATTGCTATCTCTCGAATGGGTACAAGCAAGATTGCAAGGAGTTCCAATGGGGAGAGAGCGAATCCCAAAGTATCCCCCTGAATTCACAAGTAAATCTGCCAGTATTGATCTCGTATTGAACAATATTAATAGAAGGTTTTCCCTAGTTATAACTACTCCACACGAATCAAATCCCTCTTTGGTTCATGCCAAGATCCAGCAAGCTGACGAGGCCGAGAGCATATCAGGGAAATGACAGGGAAGGTTTGTTACTTTGCCAAAGGTGAAATAAATGAAAATAAAACCAAGCTAACTAATCTAAAACAAAAGTAAATGTTTTGTGGTCCGTGGCTTTGTTTTAGATTGATTTTATCCTTTTAAGTTGGAAAAATTGACAAATGTGAAATGCATGATGCAAAATGCAAAAAAGAGACAATATCCCTCAGGGGTAGGGGGGATGGGAGGCCTAGTGGGTTATCCCACTGTTTCCTTTGAGTTACAATCTTTATGAAGAATGTTTAATGGCCTTTTATAGGTATAAGGTCAACAAACTTACAAATAAAGATGGAAGACTTAGATTGGGAGGAAGATAAGGTGCTTTAAGGGGTCTTAGATGCTCTGTATCCTCAAAATTTGGGCAACACCTCCTCTTGGATATTCATTAAACCTGCAAAAACAACAAGCTAAATGGAAGGAAAGATGCCCCAATGTGCTTTGGGACAACCTGTAAAAAAAGTTAGACTTTGGCTAAAATTTACCAAGTGAAAGCTATGCAAATGTTGGTGAATTTAACCAAGAAAAGAACAAAAGCTAGCTTTCTTAGTGGATTTTTTTTGCTGTTCGGGACATCCAACAATAAGGCACTAAGATTGCCAAATATGGAATTTAAAGCTCTAAAATTGAAACTATCTTTTAGCCTTGAGATTTAACTAAAAATACTTTGTTAAAAGATGAATTCTAGTGCTAGATCTACTTAGAATGATAAAACTTTAATTTTAAGGTATGGATCTATGCATGCATGTATGCAAAAGTAAGATCTACTTGAAATATAACTTTAAAACTAAGATTTACTTGCATGCATAAAGAAGTAACCAAGAAATATTTAGACTTTTTATGAAAGAAAGAAAGAGAAGCTTGATAGTTTGGAAGCCTTGGGCTATGGAGTCTCCTGGTGGAATGCTGAGGGACTACGTCTTCAAGAAGCTTGGAATTTGTGGAAGATACAAGCTAGTTCAGCCACCCCTCCAAGCATGAGGACCCGTGAGCTTAAGAATACTTGCAAGACACTTGTTAAATATTCGGTGCTTCCTACTTGGATAACATATGAATCAACCAAAAAGATATGTAAATCAAATATCTCTAATGTAAAAAGGCAACAAGATCTTAAAAGGTTGATTAGCTTAATGAGATCTTATCCTATTGGGTGATAACACCCCTTCAAAGGCCAAATCAACAATCTAAATGCAAGAAATTAAACAAAAGTAAACCTCATATGATTAGCACATGACATCAATCATCCACACAAATAGTGCAAGCCACCTTCTTGACCTCCAAAGCCTTCTTTTATTCCAATGAAAAATATTACAACAATAGTAGAACACAAGCCAAACCCAAACTCTCATTAACCAAATGAGGGAGCGGAGGGTTGCATAAATAGCAAGAGAGGGCGCATTTTCCAAGAGAGGAATGAGACATGTGGGTGAAGTAAAAGACACCACCACTCAAGTAACTCAAGGTAAAATCCACCACAACAAGAGAGGAGGGGTGAGAGGGTGCCACCTCTCAAGAGGTAGGCGCATCTCTTCTTGAGTGCGCCACCTCTTGAGAGGGAGGGCACACCTCTTGGAAACTCCATCAACTCAAGTGAACTTAACATCCAACTCATCCTCATCTCCCACTAACTCTCTCTCAACTCACTTCAAGTGTCACTAACCATTAGTGAACTGGAGACAAGCCAAAAACATGTTTCCGACATGTTTCTTAAATAACAGGGAGCTGATTTATTCACCTTTTTTCACCTTTTTCGAGTAAATTTTAATTTTGATGAGCAAAAGTCAATTATTTCTCTCGAAAGGGGGTACACTGGTAAAAGAGGTATTATGGGTTAGAAAACGATACCCCGCAAGGCATATAACACCTCCCAGTACCACTTATACATCAATTTACAAGGAGAATTCCCGTTTTACAGAAATTTTTTAATGCTAGAAAAATATTAAAAAATCTTAGAGTGACCTAATGCATGTCCATAAGACTCTGGGTAAATGATTAGCATGGTAATATACACTAGACACTAGACTCAAACAAAACACACAAAGGCCTAACCATTAGGACATACTCCAACTTTGGAGGAACGAGTGAAAAAACTTAGAAAATTATAAATAGTTGAAAAGCGAGGAATAATTAACCAAGTGAAAAAAACTCTAGAGTAATGCACTAATGACCAAGTCTTGGGTAGCCGAGTCTTTTACATAGGAAAGACCTCATGCGAACTCATTTATTAGAATTCCCCCATGGGGGTATGGATCATGCATAAATTTATGCAATTATTGTTTATGCTATTAATGTTTATGTTGGACTTCTGAACTCTGAATTTGAACAAGTGCCTTGTTCAATATTTGCGGATCATTGTCAGTCCCGCGTGGTGCAACTAGGGAGGTAACACCCCACCATACCTAACACTTTTTCCATCCTGGAACCTCTCACAATGTACTAAACTTCGACAATGGGTCATGGTCCATTATCTCATGAGAAGAGGGAATGATGCAGCTAGGGTTTGATGCACACATGGGGTACTGATGATGCATGGCATGAATTTTGGTGAGGAGAGACATCACTTGCTTCCACCTTGCTTCGAATTAACGCCACATGGAATTTGGAGGCCTCCTGCTTGCCCAAGAGACCTTGATGTTTTACACATGTGGACTATTTTGATGTATTTTGCATTTATTACATGATGTAAAAGTTAAATGAGGCGTCGACTAAACTTCAATCAAATGTTATGTTATGTTTGTGGACAAAAGCGTAGCACTAGGCCTCATATATAAAGGCTAGCAATCAATTTATTTTTGGATCATCATTTTCTCATCTTTGTGAGACACTACTTCTGAAATTTTCTCCCTTTTGGGGTTACTAGCTCTTTCTCTCTCATGTGCTATGCTTGGAAATGATCTTTCATGGATGGTTTGCTGATTTTGGATGGATATTTTTGCAATTAGGGTGAAATTCTCTTGGTTTCTTGGATAAAGTAAATTTCTGCAATTATTGTTTTTTCTATTAATGTTCATGGTGAAATTGTTATTTTGTTGCAAAAAGCCGTGTTGATTGAAACCTTAAGAGAGGAACATAAGTGCTTCTTCCTCTCACAAGGTGATATTTGTTTAAAATTGGTTGATTGTCCTTGCTATGGTTAGAACTTAGAACCCTAAAGCCCTAAAGTGCTAGGTGCTAACACTTTAGGATTTCAGCCCTAGATAATTGATCTTTGACCTAGTTGAAGCTACAAGAAGGGAGAAACGGATTCTAGGGTTCAAATGTGCTTGCACCCTAGAAGTCCTTCTCCTCAAGATCTAAAGCCTAAGGCCTAAATATGCTTGCACTTTAGGGTTTAGATCCTACCTCTTGGTTTCAAGTAGGCCAACCTTCAAGCTTGGTTGCGTTGAAAGATTCCATACACAAAAAAGGCACTAATCTTGAAGCGACTCTCTTGGTGAATTGATTGATGAACTCTCTCTCTCAAAACTCTCAAGCATTCTACTAACTTTACCAACTCTAACCCTAACAAACTCACTAAGTAACTTGCTGCTGTCATAAAAGTTTTGCTACAGCCATCAAAATCACATTAATTTGCTGCATACACTTATCTAAAGGAGGCTTAAGTCACTTAGAAATAACATCTAACAATTGGACTAAGTCACCTGACACGAAGACACGGGACACAGGAATACGAGTATCCGATACAGACACGACGACCCTCGAAATCAGGACACATGGGACACGTTATATATATATATATATATATGTTGATCAATGATTCAATGATACATCATGAACTCCAAAAAAGATACATCATACATCATACAAATCAATCAAACTCTAGACATCATACTCATAGATGATAGAACATAGACATACTGATAGTCTGATACGGTGATACTGTATACAATGTACATGATACAAATAACCCACAGAACAGTGAGCATTCAAAGCTTATTACCACAGGTTTGTCAACATGCATACACAATGCTCAAAGGAAAGGAATCGAATGAATGATCCATGTGTTCATGTCTTTAATATGTTTGCACAAATTCTGCAGTAAAACAATGATTAAGCCCTCAGACAGTGTTAAAATGAATGTGATGTTAGCATATTGAGTTAGGTCGTTGCATCATCTATTGGATTGATTTGTTTCCAGAGGTGCTTTGGATGCTAGGTCTATCAAAATGTTTCAAGAAAAGCAATGGAACAAAACTGAAAATTAAACCATTCATGTGAACCCTTGTACCATTATCACAAGTTCCAAAGAGCTGGAAGAAAACACCTTGTGTGCTTATGTGAGTTTAGGGAGAGATATTACAAGAATAAACTAGAATCAAATCATGTCAAAGAGTTTCCGATGGCAACGCTGTAAATGAAACCAGAATTAAGGTGTTAGGTCGTTGGGGTTATAGACCAAATCGTTCATCAATATTCCTCATCGATTTGATTAAAATGCTTCTCTAGTTTTTAAATGTGCTAAAGTGCTGCCCATATATATGGTATTTAAACACAAATTTAGCCATTGTCTAGAATTGTAAACCCTCGTCACTAGCACCAAAACATGACACAGAGACCTCACACATTCAGGTGTCTAAATGAGTTGAGGAAATTTGCATAAAGCTTCCAAACTCAGCCAGAGGCTAGAGGACTTACTTGTGAACTGGGTGATGGTTGCTGGTTGCCAGGCTGTGCAATATCCAACAGTGACAGTGAAATGAAACAACTAAAAGACAAGGGAAAACCCCTTTTTAACCTCCCTCAGGCTCTTTTATGAAGGACACGTTTTTAGATGGTGTCCTGAGGTGATGACACGTGTTGAAGCAGTGTCCGACACAGTTTTAGGACGTGTCCTGAGGTGATGATACATGTTGAAGCAGTGTCCGACACGTACCGTAGCGTATCATCACAGTGACATTGCGGATACAGACACTTGGCCCATAAGGGATGTGTCAGGTGACTTAGCATTTGGATGATATTCTATTGGATGTATGCGTAATTTTCATGGTCAATTGTGGGATTTTTGAGCTTTTATTGTTGTTGTTGTTACAAATCACTTATTTCTGTTATAAGACTGGTTTACTACTGCAAATTTGCAACAGCCATAACACTCTAACTTGTCTAGTGTCTAAAAGGGGTATTTATTGCGTACTTTGGCTTGGAAATTGTTATATATATGCTGTAAAATGTTCTTGTTCTGGACAGGTACCAAATCATATTCAATCCTCTTCTTTTCCTTGACCTAGACCAGCCATTCAATGATCAAGATAGGGGACAACAAGCTTGGCTACTAAACTTGCTATTTGATCCCTTGAGGTCACCAGGGAAGCCTCCCTTGTGGTGGACCTCTTCCATCACAAAAACGATGGAAGTCCCTACTTAGGTGTTGATATTATGGTAGCTGCGGGAGGTATTAACCTCCATGTGTAACCCTGACAATAATAGAATATTTCGGGAAGCTAGAAGAAACCCTAAAGCATTGGATATAACCCTAGAAGACAAGTCGGTTAAAGAAAATAATTTAATATTGAGTCTTGCTTTTAGCCTACATTAAAAGGTGTTGCATTGACTTCTTATGCCCAAGAATTCAAGACAACACTAGTCTTCTTTTCATTTGGAAGTGATAATAACCTTAGTTTAACTCTCTCTCTCTCTTTCCCAATGACTTGTGTTAGCTTTAGGATTTGCATTTGCATCCTCATTCTCTAGCATATATAGTCTGACACTTTTCATTAAATGATTGGAATCATCTCTAACATAGTCATTGCTCCAATAATTGCATTTTCATGCATTAAGGCTTGTTACATTGTACTCAACTAATATAATTTCATGCTCTTCATTTCATGTAATCGTTTGTGAATGGTTTACAAGTATTTTCACTATTATTTGGCATATCTCCATTGATTTTCTTGGTGATTTTAGGACTGATATATTGCCTCTGTTATAAACTTGTTATATGATTAAACATCTAGTCTTTGTTTGCTAGTTTATTGCAGCTTTCATTTTTCTTTTGGTAGCTAGTGTTTTGGGGCATTTAATTCTTATCTTAGATAACATCATTGATTGTCTCCCCTAACATCTCTCACAYACACACAATCAACTTACCTTGCCTAATTCACTTTGACTTTGCCCCTAACTCAACCCTAGCTAATCAAGCAACTGATATAGGGGGGGTGTAGACTTGACCTTAGCTTGCTATAGGATCCCTTGAGGTTGCCRGGGAAGCCTCCCTTGTGTTGGATCTCTATCCATCACTAAAACGAGGGAAGTACTTACCTAGGTGACAATGACAATTACTTCCACATGTTATAATGGTTTAGCATCTTGTGAAGGCTTTGCACAAGTGCTAGATTTCGTGATAATAGTCCACACCATAGACAACGATCCTAGAGATGATTATCGACATTCTCCATAGATAGCAACCCCTCGGATGCCTCCCTCCTTATCATTGCTCAACTCATTCACTTGATCAACAAGGTTTATCCGATGATGGTGGTCCAACACACACGAGGTACATTAGTCATTGTTTCATATAATGTATAACATTTAATGCATTAGGCATTTAGGTGAGGGTCATGGATTCAAGTCAGATAATGGATCATGATTGCTTAGAAGTTATGCTTGTTGGATTGTTTCACATTGGTGGCCATCATTTGTGTCCTAGCCTAGTGTTGCCACTCTTGGGGAGAGGGGTACTACTGGGAGGCCTTGATAGGGGTAATGTATCATTCCTTTTCATACTTAACATTTTGCATATTGATTCTTTTCACTGTCTTTTCTTCTGGAAATGGTTATTACATGTATCCCAAAAAGGTTTGTGCCTTCATCCTCCTATGAGAAGAAGGGCTAGAATGCCGAGGTTGATGTAGTTGGTAAAAAAAGAATAAAAAAGAAGCATGTTATAAAAAAGAAAACGAAATATCTCGATGATAAATGACCAAAGTCAAAATCCAAATGTCAGTTTGAGCTCTACCCCCTCGCCATGAGACGATTTCTCGTAGTCCTATTGCATTGAATTCATATCAAATTAAAAGGACTTGTTATCGCACAGTCTGTAGCTAGGATAAAAGGCTATGAGATGGAAGACCAAACTGGCGTAACAGGAACCTATCCCACCCAATATCACCACGATGGGGAGGTTCTTTCTCTTTAGGCAGGTTAGGCCCAGGGGAGACGTCCCCGGTGACCTGTGGTTTTGAGGAGGCAAAGGAATGCATGATAAAATAGTTGTTTCCCCCCTCACAAGTCACCACCAAACAGATAGTTCGGCTTTATAGCCAATAAAGATAACTGAAAGCAGTAACCAAGTAGAATCCCTGCCCGAGAACAAAGCAACAATAAACTTATATATGCAGGCTTGGTTAGTACTTCGTATATATATATCAACGACTATCTGGTATTCAATATAAGCAATTTGAAAGTAAATATTGACAAAGTCAATGTTTACAAAATAACAATGAAAGATAATGTCACTTCATCAATAAATACAAGAACGATATGGCATTCAATGCAATAAATCAATACTTAACTTAATTAATGCCTTTAACTACCATTCAATTGCTCATAAAGTAAAACGTTGCTGCATTAAGATGTAATAACCAAGAATGACGTTAGCAACTTAGGGTTAGTAGGTTAGGGTTAGTGAAATTAGTTTTTTTGAAATTCAAGGGTTTTGAGAGTGTTGTGATCAAGGTCTTACTTCAATGTTGGAGGGCTTCTAGATCAATGCCTTAGGGTTTAATGGAGTCATAAGTGAAGGACGCACAGGTTGAAGGAGGCAAGAATTCAAGGACTAGAGGGAAAAGTTTTGAGGTGCTGCTAAAGTAGGGCCTCAAAATCGGAACCCTAGGGGAGAGAGGCTCACTCTGGTGTTGCTAAAGCAAGGCCTCATGCTCTCTTCTCCTCGACAAATGCTTAGCTCAATAATAACAAAATACAACCAAAACAAGAGGGTTTGAAGAGTGAGGTGTTGCTACAGCAAGGCCTTTCAACAAACCCTAGAAAGAGTACGACCCTAGTGTAGTAAACCTAGGCCAGGGATGTCTCACTCTTCTTGGCTTCAAAAATAGTACGGCTAGCAATAAGTGAAGAGAAGAAGAGGGTGTAGCTACGGCTAGGCTCTCTTTTCCCTATCAATGGCTGAAAATCTCTCTATTAGGGGACATGAGACAAGGACCTACTTGTGTGCTTGTCACCTAGGGTTTTTGTTCAGCAATAATCATAAATACATGCAAGAAATTAAACTACAACCATTCATTCAAGAAGTTTTGCAGAAAAATACTTACAATTCACCAAGAAATAAATGTGCAAACCCTAGTTGTAACACCTTCCTTCAAGAGGGAAACCAAAATATGCCAAAATAGCCTTCCTTCAACAAGTGCGCATCACCAAATTATCCAATAACCCAAGATAGGGCGCCAATTTCCGACCTCACTAATGAGTGAGTAAGTTGTGATGATGATAAAATGAGAGTGAAAACCCTCAATATATACTGTACCAGTGACCTAATTTACTTTTTAGGTCATAAAAAGGCCAACAAGGCCATAATATCAAAATTATACTGTTTTTACATTAAATGCTAATTAAAAACCTTAATCAAGCAGAAAGGTAAGACGTCACCCTTTTCTAGGGTGACGTTAGCCCCTAATAAGGCAAATGCAGCCTCCTGAAGTGAGATGTCAGCCCTCCTTGGGATCCTCCTGTTAAAGTTTATGCCATTATTATAGTTCTTTGCATTTCATAAGATAAGAGCATAATAAGAACAAGATCAATGAGAAATACACATCCACAAGAGACACAGCATTTATCCTGGGAAACCCTCTAGGGGAAGAAAACCCAGCAAAAAATTCCTTATCATAAATAGCTTATCAAATGTTCAAGAGATAACTCAACCAATACAGAAAAGTCCTCCTCAAGAGATGCGCCACCCTTCTTCTCCTCTCTCCAACTTGTAAATGCAACTTGCCTCATAAGAGAATGAGCAAGTGAAGTGTGTGTAAGAAGTGAGGCGCTAGCCTCTTATTTATATCAATCTG
>JASDQU010223490.1:0-11980 GCA_032191745.1 Picea mariana | reverse complement strand
TGGAAACCGCCCTTTCTGGTTACCATTCCGGTTTAGGTTTAAGTTACGCAAAAAAATCTACGGGAATTGAAGTTTCACTCATGTGATACTTTGGAAGTTCCGCAAAAAATTCTACGGGAATTGAAGTTTCACTCGTGTGAGACTTTGGAACTCTGCCTCTCGGTTCTTGAAAACGCCAGAAATGAGTATATGGATGGTGAATTTATCTCTACAGTTATTACGCTGCATTTTGACATAGATGTTCTGAGTGTCTTGTATTCCGGGCTCCCAAACCACCCCTTCGTTGTAAAGTGAGCTTATTTCGATTGCGGATTTGGATTATTGAGCATTGTTGACTTTGCTTCCTACCTAAAACTGAATCTGTAATTGAAATAAGGATGTCTTTCTTGGGAAGGAGGAACGTCCTCATCGAAAAGAGGAACCCACAAACAAACTAACAAATCTTTAGTTAGAGCTTTTTTTTTTTTTTTTTTNACCCATGTAATGTATACAAGAGCTTGAATCTTAAGGTACAAAGTCCATCAATAGAATTAGAATTTGAAGTAAATATCTCCGTTAACAATAAAACTTGAAGTTGTTATAATAATAATAATAATAACAATCTATTTTTAAGGTCACGGCCAAGCCACCACACTAAATTGGTGTATGAGACCTCCTTGTTTGTGAGACAAGGGATCCCCCTAATTTAAAGCTTAACATGTCACATGTAGGAATTCAAACTCAACATGTCACATGCAGGAATTAAAATTATGTAAGAGAATAACAATCATTCTTCTCAACCACCCAAATTAAACTCAATTGACAACTAGATTATTCTAACTAAAACTCACGAGTAATATTTTTTATTTTAAAACTTTTTTTTAAAGACATCTATATATTATAAATTGGAATTGTGATTTTCAAAGAAAAAATACATATTTTCATCATATATTATAAATTGGAATGGTAATTTTCCAAGAAAAACACATGTTTTCATTAGATGTAGCTTGGGTGGTTGTGAGAAATTTTTGTTACCCTTATACCCTTTATTGGATATATAAGATACTAGATACCCTTATTATTAAGTCCCAATACCTTGAAAATGTTCACCCACCCCATTTAAAAAATAAATATATATTTTTAATTTAAAAAAAAATTAAACATCATTATAATATCATTATGTTATTTTTAACAAGTTGATTAGTAAATTTTAAAAAGTACAATATATATTATGAGATCGAATTTTTCTAATATGAGTGTATATAGACATGTTTATATAATGTTTTATATGTAAGGCAAATTAGAACTATAAAAGTTTATTACTGAAATTTATGTTTAATTTGAAATTTGTGTTCATTTTAAACACTTTTTACATATGGTTTTGGGAAAAAAGGTGAATAATCATATGTATTGGAAAAAAAAAAGGTGAATAAACATATGTATTAAAATTGTTAGTTAATTATTCGTTTTATAAATCTTTTTATATGTGATTTTGAAGATAAAGGTGAATAATTATATATATTAAAATGGTTAATTAATTATTTATTTTATAAATTTTATATATTTAAATTGTTAGTTAATTATTTGTTTTATAAATTTATTGACTATATAAATATTTATTATTTTTATAAAATATTTTTAATATATATAATTTTATTATTTTTTTTATAAATTAATTTTTATTTAATATTACAATCATATATTATTTTAAAATATTTAATATTAAATTTTGATTCATTTCGAAAATATTATCCCAGGGATGGGATGAATGAAAAATTAAAACATAAAATATTGGGAATTCAAATTGATTACTTGAACTTTAAGGGCTTATCTTAATATTTCAAAATATGTGGTTGGAAAGCTTTGATAACAATCAACTTGTTGAAGGATCAAATAGAAACAAAAAAAACTCGTAATTTATTTATGAAATTATTTTCTTATCAATGAATTCTTTAAGTTTTGGAAAAGCAAAACTTTTTTAAATTTATTTTGTTCAAACAAAATTTTTAATTCTAAATTTTTTAACCAACAAATTTGTATCTCATTATTTTTCTATATCTCTCATTATTTTTTATCTTTTAGATAGAGTTTTAAAATAGATCTATGCACTTTTTAATATGGCATGTTTGGTTATTATTGATTTATTGGAGAATCCTATTTTTTCTAAAGAAAAAATCACCATTTTCATTTAAAAGTTGAATGAAAATTACACTTCTACAGTGCATATTGTACTTACAAGATTAAAATTACATAAATAGCATACATTTATTTTTGTCTTTTAAAAAAAAAAATCATTAATTAGGTTCCATTTTTCCCTTTTTCTTTTTGAACTTCATTTCAACCAATTCATAGAAAGCGCGATTTGTGCCTAAATTGTGCTCGCGCTTCTCTCATTGAGAAAAGATAGTTGAGATAGAGAAGAGGAAGAAAGGAGGGAGGGGGGCATTGTGTCCACGTATGTTACATTTTTCTTAATTTTAATCCTATTTAGTCATTCCAATTTAGTAATTTTCTCCCAATAATCTAAATTTTTTAAAAAAACTAATTTTGTATTTTAAATAAAAAAGGAACCTAATTTACATGTCATGGCTTTTAAATTCAACATGTGTAATACAATGGAACCCCAAGACAATTTAAACCCCTCACATGAAAACCAAGAAGATCAAAACCCAACCCACCACCACCACACAATGTAAATACTGAAAATGATGAGGGTTTGGTTATATTACGAACCCTTGAGGAACAATTAAGGGAGACTAGAGAACCTAGTAGAGTCTTTTTGGCCACTTCTTTGGGCATCATTATGCAGTCCATTGAAAGTGCCCAAGGGAAATTGACCTCTATTTATGATTATAGGGCACGAATGTATGAGTATTATAGCATTGGTTTGGACAGAAACCAAGTCAACGAACTGGGCATTTCAAAACAAAAAATATTGTCTATTTTTAGGGATCCTAGAAATGGAAAAGAACTACCATTGACTAGGAAACACATCTTAATAGACTAGTGCATCCATCCCCGGATCAGACAAAACTAGATGGATAGGTGGTACATGGTTTTTGATAAACCTCCCTGCAATAACAGGAAGATGCCCTTATATTTTATGATAAAGTTATGGATTGAGTTTATTATGGGTAAGCATGTCAACTACTTTGACACTGGTGACTTCCATGGAGTGGGTCGAGGGTATGCACATGACCGAGAGCATGCCAAGCATGACCCCGAGTTATGTCCCCATACCCTCAGGCGAAGGCTTGACCCCCCTACCCAACATCCTTCTATTGCAGATAACTTGCAACAAGTACAGCTAGCCATATCCTCTTTGACTCGTAGCCTAGTGCAATGCAGTAGCTTTGTTGCACTATCTCAGCAGGAGGTGCTTGCTAGTGACATTGACAGAGGAGTTGGAGCATCATCATGCACATGAGAGTACAGTGAGGAGAGGAGACATGGACATAGTAGTCGTCCATGTGAACCTCACAGATGCTTGAACTGCGGGCAGACATGTTATGGGACTATAGATCCCAGTGGATAGCACAGCTTCATGGAGGAGGTCAATATCTTAACCCTCTCTATGTTCTTCATCGTTATATATTTATTTTGTATTTTTTGTATTTATATAGATATTTGATTGTATGTTGTTTTGTATTTATTGTGTCCCAACAAAAGACCCTCTACGCTTATGAATGCATCAGTGCCTAGCCCCACCACTAATGCAGCAATAGAGGCAGCATGTTCATTGGGTGCACCGTACACACAGGTATGTATCACATTTGATAGCTTCAACATAGTCATTTCTTTATTTTATGACATCCTCAAAAATTTTATATGTTCTCTTGTTTCTACAGAATTTGGCACCAAGCGATGCCGGGGATTGTCCATTTGGGATGGACAATTCACCAGCGTCATGGGTATCTTATGTAAAGTTAAATATCGTATAATTCTCAAATTGTTTGTGTTTATGTTTTTGAATTTCACTATTTGGTAATAATAGTTCAATTTTATTCATATGTATGCAGGTTGTCAATATATTTGTTAGGTATAGTAGTATTGCACCCCCTGGGCACTTGGGCGTTGCTTCTGGGTTACCTTTCTCCATGCCTAGGGTGTTGGAATCACTTGTACAACCTGTGAGGGTCCATCACAGCCCACCTATCTACCACCCACCCCCACCCCCACTTTTGGACCTGTTATCGCACAATTTGTACTTATTCCAAAGGAAAAGGTTAAGAGAAGGCAAATTGGTGTAACGGGAGGTTATCTCATCGCGGTCACCTCAACAGGATAACTCTTACTATTTAGGGTTGATCACCCAGGGGAGACGTCCCTGGTGACCTCAGGGTTTGAGAAGGCAAAGGTTAAAGTGTTTATGAAAAAATCACCTCTCACAAGTCACACTGATCAGAAATTCCCAAGGTTTTAACCAATGAAGTAGTGAAGTATTAAGATGTACCTGCCGAGAACAAAGCAACAATAAAATATATATATTGCAAGTACAACTTGTTGTTAGTACTTCATAAAACCATGGACTTTATCAATAAAAGAAATAGTTGATATATGATGAAGCAAACATAATTTTATAGTAGCAATGTTTATAAGACAATAGCTTCGCAATAAATGCCTTAAAATGACTTCAAAATAACCAAGAATAATTACTCATCAATACCAAAGTAATAGCATTTGTTAGAAGAAAATAAGGCAGTGTATGAATCAACTTTACAATTGCTTTTAGGTGCTTTTAGTGCTGCAATAGATGGTTGTAGCTTACTTTAGTAACAACAGCAAATAGGTTAGTAGATTAGACTATTCTAAGGTTTGGAGTAGTTAGTAGAGAGCTTAAGGTAAAGGTTTTGATAGTGTTTTTTGTCAATCACTCAATTGTAAGGCTTAGATCAGTGATTTTTTGGGCAAATGGAGTCCTTTTAAGCAACGGAAAATCTTGAAGGAAGAAATGATAATAAGAGAACTAGAGACAAGAGGGGTCAATAATTGAAGTGTTGGTAGCCCAAGGCTTCAATTACCAAACCCTAGGGGGGAAATGGCTACTAAGAAGTAGGTAACCCTAGGCCCTAGGGAAATGGCTAATAGCTCAAGATTAGTTGCACTTCTAACATTAAATTCCATTACTCAGGCGTTCTAAGAGAAAGTGTTGTTCATCTTCAACCCTCTTAGTGTCACAAAGAAGTGTTTTTCATCCCACGGTGTTTTGGGGACAGTCCACTGCCATGCACCTGAGTTTGTTCTTATTTTAGCAATGTTGAATTTATTCTTTTCAGTAGAAGACTCAAAGGTACTTTTGATCTTATAGATTAGGGTTGACCACCTCCTTTTAGTATCTTCATTTTCTTTTATCTTCTAAATTCTTTATCACACCCCATATTCTCCCTAAATTTAGATGTACAAACTTTTGATCTTATAGATTAGGGTTGACCACCTCCTTGTAGTATCTTAGTTTTCTTTTATACTCTAATTTTTTATCACACCACTTAGTCTCCTAAAATTTAGATGTAATAATATTTTTAATATTATTATATTTTGCATGATGACTTCTTCTTGTATTGTCATTGGTGGTTTTGGATGAAGTTTAAAGCAATTTTGGGAAGCCACTTGTACTCCATATTGTTTATCTTGTTCTTGTACATGGAAAAGACAAGCTTCTTTAAGAATAGTATAGGGTGTGTTACCTTTAATTTTGAATTTATAAATTATAAAATTCTTTTGAATTTATTTTATAATTTATATTGTTGTACAAGAAAATACATCATTAATAAATATCATTAAGATGCATATATATTTTTTATTAACAAAACACAACAATTTATAATTTAGAGCATGTATAAGCATTTTTCATTTAAAGAATTATTTTAATAAAATTTAATAATAATACTTCATAAATATTAAACAACTTTTTCATAAATTCAATAAAAAAAATACAATTATCATAATATAGTTTTTATTTATGATCTATATTGTTTGATAGGACATAGTACAATGGAAAGAACTCTGCAGCGATCCCTGGCCTTCCGCTGCATGCACTGACCTGCTGTCAGACAAGCTCGCCGCTAGAACCACTCAGGTACGGGCAATCATTGTAGATTGAGAAGACGTGATGAGCCCGGAAGGGGGGGGAAACACCCCTCTTACAGCGATGTAACTGCCAATGACATAGCCGGTACAAGAGCCAAACTACCTGCCTTCGAGCTGTTGTCGCACCTACGAGAACAGATACTATCTCAAGAACAGGAAATCAGAAAGGAAATGGATGTGGAGGACAATTCGTCCCAGCCAAAAGCACCATGCAGCTAGGAACCGGGGAAATGCATCCCACAATCAGACAAACCACCTTGATATCTCATTAGATCGAACAGGGTGAGTGAACATACCCAATTCATGTGAGATCATGCCCTAATCGGCAAGTTTCTTGGACTCTGGCCCTCTGAACGGGACCTAACTCGATGGATCAAACACTGGTGGAACCACAAAGGTGATTATGAGGTTCAACTCAGCTCCAAAGGTTTCTTCACAATCATCCTGTACAACCTCGAGGACAAGGATAGAATATTTGACAATGGGCCATATTTCTACAACTCCGACGAGTTATTCTTGAGGTTCTTGACAGACCGCTTTAGCTCGGAAAAGGAAGACTTCAAAATGGCACCAGTATGGATCAGACTTTACTCTCTGCCCCGGGAATTCTGGTTGGAAGAAATACTCATGGGAATAGGAAATACAGTGGGAAGCTATGTCAAATCATCAAAAGCAACAAAGCAGAGAAGGTACACATCATTTTTCCAAATATGTGTCTACATGGACATCTCAAGAGCTCTACCTGGATCTATCACTCTGGAGTATCAAGATGAGGATTAGGGCCAAATGATAGACTATGAACACATACCCTTTCGTTGTAGAAAATGCCATGAGCATGGTCATCTCTTCATAGAATGCCCTCTAAACGTCCTGAATAACAACGTAGGGGAAGCCAAACAAAAGGATGGATTCACAGCAGTCACAGGCAAAAAGAAGAACCCGCCACGAAAACAAAATACTAGCACAGCTCCAAAGATCCCCACCAAAATCTCTTATGAAATCTTGAGCAATTTACCAGAAGACGAGGAGATTCAAGATCCGCACAAAACAAATGCCTAGGAGAAAGGAAAGCAAAAAACTAACCCTCCTTCTAAGCAGAGTTCAGGAACCGCCACAGCATAAACACTTGGGACTGATGGTGATATCCAAATGCAATTGAATGATCAGGATCTAGAGGAAATAGATCTAGAACAACTTGAAGAGGCTCTTAATCGTAAGGATCTGCAAACTATTTCTGTAGAACAACTACGCAAAGTCCACAAAGTATTCGTTGACTCTACCGCTGGATCCACAGCCAGGCTTGGCATAGCCACAGATCTAGATACAGAAGCAAAGCGTGCACCAAAGGAAAACAAAAGAAGAGGGTGCAAATCAGCACAACAGTTAATCAAAGAAGCAGGTAACCTCCTTCTAAACTTAGGACAGATCCAACGACTCTCGGAGGGATACCTCCACCCACCACCACACTCCCAATGATGAAGATAATCTCATGGAACGTCAGAGGACTCAATGGACGATCCAAACAGTGGATCCTCCAAGACTGCATTAAAGCAGAAAATCTAGATATAATCTTGCTCCAGGAAACCAAATGTGCAGGAACAGAAGCAGAAACCATTTTTCACCAGAGCTGGCGCGGATGTGATTTCATCTACTCAGATTCAGCGGGTGCCTCCGGGGGACTAGCTATCCTCTGGAACCCCAATATTGTTACTTTAAGTCAACCTTTCTCCACCTTAGGCACGCTCACAACACACTTCATGGTCACCGGATCAAGCAAAGGAGGAGCCATCACCAATGTTTATGGACCACAAAGCCCAAATGATAAAGAAAGATTCCTGAAGAAAATAGATCACATCCAAACGCTTTTGAGCATGCCCCACTAGGTCCTAGGGGGGAGATTTCAACATAATCTTGACGCTGGAAGAAAAAAATGGAGGAACCAGACGCCTGGAGAAAGACAGTGGTAAGTTCAAATCACTCATTGATCAGTTGCACTTAGTAGATATTGAAACTAGAAATGGCATGTTCACTTGGTCTAATCGTCGATCTGGTCACCAACAGGTGGCTTGTCATCTAGATCGTTTCCTTATTTCGAAAGCCTACTAGAGGAGGATCCTGCCATGGAATCTAATATCCTGCCAAAAAAAGGATCAGATCATTGGGCCATTTCATTATGCATGGATACCGGGGACACCCCTAATCTCAAGCCCTTTCACTTTGAGAAATTATGGCTCTCCCATCCTGACTTCCCTCAGCTTGCAAAGTCCTAGTGGGACGAGGCAGCAATCGACCATGGGACCTGCATGTACAGATTCTAGCAACGCCTCAAAAATTTCAAGCAACACCTGAAGAACTGGAACAAAACTACCTTTGGAAACATACTACAAAGCATTCAAACAATTGAGCACAGATTGGAAGAATTGCAGCAAACCTTCATCTTAGGACTTATAACCCCCAACCTCATGAAGGAAGAAGCGGAACTTTGAGCAGAGTTGGATGAGCAGAAAAAGCAAGAAGAAATTCTGTGGTGCCAGAAATCCAGAGTTCAATGGTTCAAAGAGGGAGAGAGGAACACCAAGTTCTTCCATCATGCGGTGGTACATTGCATATACATAAACAGGATAACCAAGCTAGAATATGCCCAAGGGAATCCCATACGACAACACAAACTGATTGTCGGGGAACTCAACTCCTATTACAAGGAGCTTCTCATGGAAACTAATGAAAATAGAGAGGACGCCATCCATAAAATAACTAGACACATACCCAAGTTGGTTACGCCAGAACAGAATGAGGCCTTGATGAGACCTATCACTCAAGAAGAGGTGGACAAGGCAGTCAAGGACATGCCCTCAGGAAAATTGCCAGGTCCTGATGGCTTCACTACGGACTTTTTCCATCATTGTTGGGATTTAATAAAGGAAGAATTTTGGTAGGTGGTGGAGGAATCTAGAACCTCAGGACAGGTACTCTCAGCCCTAAATGCTACCTTTCTCACCCTCATCTTGAAAGAGGAAAGAGTCACCCACCCGAAGCAGTACATGCTGATTACCCTTTGCAATGTCATCTACAAAATCATCACCAAGGTTATAGCCATGCGACTAAATCCTATTCTTCTTTTTGTCATATTTAAAGAACAAACTGGCTATGTGGAAGGACGAAAAATCATGGATAACGTCATCCTCGCACACGAGGTGATCCACTCTTTAAAGATACCAAAACCCCAGGTATGCTTATCAAGCTCGACCTTTCAAAATCCTTCAATAGATTGAGCTGGTAGTACCTTCGCTCTATACTTGAATCCTTTGGTTTTGCCAATTTTTGGGTGAACTGGATCCTCAAGCTAACCTATTCGGCCTTTTTTTCTATTTTGTTCAATGGCATCCCTTCTCAGCCTTTCTCCCCAACAAGAGGCATCCGACAAGGAGATCCTCTCTCTCCCTTCCTCTTTGTCCTCATGGCGGAAGGACTGGGTCATTACATCAAAGTGGTGATCAGGGAAGGATCCCTGCTTGACCTACCCCTCCACAATCTTCAGCATGTGCCCTCTCATAGCCAATTTGTAGATGACACCTTGCTTATGCATACCCCTACGACGAGTGAGGCCAACAAGATCCACTCTATTCTCTCTGATTTCGAAGAAGCCTTAGGCATGGTTCTCAACCTGGACAAATCTAAGATTTACTTCTTTAACACACCGCTAGCTATCCAAAATCATATCTCCCGCCTCCATGGCATTCCCAAGAGTTCCCTTCGATCCAATTACCTAGGCATACCCCTTACGGGAGAACCAACGCACTCTATCTCATGGAATAGCCTAATCCTCTCAGTCTCCCACATGTTAAGCAATTGAACCTTCAAACCTCTAAATACCATAGCCCGCGCAGTCCTCCTTAAATCTATCCTGCAAACCCTACCCACCTATCTCTTCATTGCCCTGGCAGTGCCTAAATCGGTCATCAGAGCAATCAGGGGGCTTCAGCGCAATTTTTTATGGCATGGACACCAACCTAATAAAAAATGGGCCCTGGTAAGCTGGGAAAAGATCTTCAAGCCCAAACATTCAGGAGGCCTTGGCCTTCGGGATCCTGGAAAGCTAAACCAAGTCATGGGAGCAAAAATTTGGTGCCGATGGCTCCAGCACCCCATGGCACTTTGGGCACAACTCTAGAAACAGAAATATGCCCCGACCACCCAACATGATCAGTTAATTCGACTCAACAACCCGATACAAGGCTCCAACATCTAGAACACGGCCTAGCAGAGTCAAATTCTAACCCAAAAGCATGCCTTTTGGGAAATTAGAAATGGAGAAAGAACCTTATTTTGGCAGGACTCTTGGCAACAGAAAACACCTCTAATCAATCTGGAAGAACTAAGTCCCCTCAAGTTAACTCTCCAACAGGAAGCCTTTCACAGGGTCAAAGATATTTGGATAAAAACGGAATGGGGTGCGACTTGGAGGCAATGGAGAATAGAACATCAGACTCTTCATCTCTCGAATGAGGTGGATTTAATGGCCTGGCAAGCTTGTGCAAGGCACAGGAAAATTCCAATCATGGAGGGTCCGGACATTCTTAGATGGGGTCACTCTACCACAGGCAACTTCCCAATCAAAGAATCTTATCATCTGTAGGAAAGCAATCAGCATCAGGATATGGAGCACAATCTGGAACTCTAACCTATGGCCCAAAATCTCCTTCTTTCTCTAGCTGAGAGCACAAAACCGCATCCTCACTTGGGACAATCTCAGAAAAAAGGGCTTCATAGGCCCCTCGATGTGCACCCTCTATCAACAGCAAGAGGAGACCATGGAACACCTCCTTAACAGATGCACATACAGTCAAGGAATCTGGGACCAAGGATCCCAAATGATGCGCCACTCAAATCGTAATAGGGACAATATTCGGAATACTTTAGAGCATTAGGACTCAATCTCTTTCTCTAACCCAATCCTCAAGCAAATTTGGCAACTTTTCCCTGGCTTCTCGATCTGGCAAATCTAGAAAGAAAGAAATAGAAGGATCTTCCACTCAAAAGCTTCCCCTCCTACCCTAGTCTAGGAGCAGGTAGTGAAATGCATCTCCGAAACAATCAAGAGTAAGTCTTGGACCCCAAGCGACCTGATCTGCAATAAAAAGGAGGAATGCATCCTTCAAGCCTGGAACCTAGACTTCCATATCCAGGCAACCACAACTGCGGTCAGACATCTCCAATGCAGCCCAAGACTCTGGTCCCCACCCCCTACAGGATTTATAAAGATCAACTTCGACGAGGCCTCCAAAGGTAACCCAGCCCCTGCAAGCTTTGGGGTTGTTCTCAAGAACTCAAAGGGCGAAATCCTTTACTTGACAGCAGGCTGTCTGGGGGAAAACACAAACAATGCAGCGGAACTTTTCATCCTTCTCAAAGGCCTCAAGATAGCACTAGACAATCACTGTCATAGGATCATTGCAGAGGGAGACTCTCAGATCATCATTCACCTCATCACTTGAATTCTCCATGGCAAATGTCCTACCGATATCTCACCCAGTTGGCGCCTGTCCGAGCTATTGGAGGACTTTGGAGCCTCCCTCTGCCCCAACCTCACGATCATCCTCTCTCATGTTAAAAGGGATGCCAATAAGGTCGGGGACTGCTTTGCAAATGAGGGAGTCAACACTGAAACAGAGCAAATCCATTGGCAGGCACAAATCTCTGACTTCAGCGATCTTTTGAAACAGTGCCAAGAACTCGCCCACAGAGATCTTCATCCCCTGGATGGGGTGCCACATAGACCTCTCGAGCCACATGGCATGGAGCCAGACCGGGCCTTAAATGAGGCCAGCCGACTCCCATCTCCTCAGCATTAAGGATGGGAGCGAGCTCCTGCTACCGCCCTCCTGCAACAAGACTTGCCCCTCGCGCAAGATAT
>JASDQU010223486.1:4761-17635 GCA_032191745.1 Picea mariana | reverse complement strand
AAGCAAACAAAAGCAAAATATGTACATAATATACAAGGGTTGTTATCAAGCAAAGTATCTTTTCAGGGCTTGGCCATTTACTGGGTAGGTGTCAAGCTGACCCTCAAGATTCTGCAAGCGAAAAAGAACTGGGACCTAACCTTTCAGCAATTAAAAATGGTCCAAGCCATAAGTTTTGAAATTTAGTGTGTTCTCCCTTTCCCTCATGCGGTTTGTCCCATTTTAGGACGAGGTCGCCTACTTTAAAATTCCTATCAGAAGCAGAGTTAGAATCGAACCATCTTTTAGCCAATAGTTGATTCTGATCTAACTTACGTTTAGCTTGGGCTCTTACTTCTTCTAGCTTCATCAAAGCGTTAATTCGGTTTTCCAAAGGGGGACAATCTTCTTCTTGGATTTTGTGCGACAACTGTAGTGAAGGAAGAAGACTGTGAGGTGGAAGAATTGCTTCTCTGCCATAAACGAGAAAAAAGGGGAGTTACCTATAGCATATTTTAGCGTTACCCTATCAGCCCATAACGCGTTTAATAGTGCATTGTGCCAATTCTTGTGATTTTTAACCACCGTTCTCTTGATGATTTTAATCAAGTTCTTGTTTGTTGATTCTGCCAATCCGTTTCCCTGGGGGTAATAGCTAGCAAAATACTTCAGCTTAATTCCTTTTTCCAAAGCGAACTTGCTCATCTCAAGAGAGGAAAAGTAAGAAGCATTATCGAATACTAAACAATCAGGGATACCGAAACGAGTGATAATATTCGAGTTTAGAAAGACAATTACCTGACTGGCGTTGATAGTTCTTAACGTAGTAGCTTCAGACCATCGGGTAAAGTAATCTGTGGTTGTCACAATAAACTTGTGTTGTTGCGAGGATGGGGGGTTGATCGGCCCTATGATATCAAGGCCCCACTACTGAAAAGGAGAATCTACTGAAACGAGCTGTAGAGGAAAGGCTGGTTTTTGTAACCGCCCTGATTCTTTCTAACAGATGATACATTTACGACACAAGGCATGGGCGTCTCTAAAAAGCGTGGGCCAATAATAGCCGGCTCTCAAAACCTTATGGGTAGTGGTGTCACCACCAAAATGACCACCAGCTTCTCCCGCATGCAACTCGAGCAAGACTTTTTTTTGCTTCGTCTTTTTCAAGATAGCGCATCAGTACACCGTCAAAACTTTGACGAAACAGGATACCATTAACCAGATGAAAGGAGGGGGACTTCAATCTCAACGCTCTTCTTTTAGCGGGGTCCAGGTGACGGGGGGCTGACACATGTTCAAGATAGAATCTTATATCGTCATACCAAGGACTGACAGGGTTTTGTACGCAACAGATTAGACTTTGATCGCTTTGTCCTAGGTTTGACATATCGCTTTCTTCTTGTTGTCTTGTTGTTGAATCAACAACTAACTTGCATAACCCTTGGCCTCTCACTATCTGAGCTGGGGTGATTTCTAAGTCATACTCCTGCAAAGAGGTGACCCAGTTGGCCCTCTTTTCACCTAGTTCCTTCTGCACTAACAGGTTCCTTATGGCTGGGTAGGGGACAATGAATTTTGTTCTAGACTTCAAAAGATAGGACCAGAAGTGCTTAACTGCTTTGAAAACAACGTAGGCTTTCCGATCTACCACTAGGTAATTAAGTTTAGTGCCTTTGAAAGAAGTGCTCATAAAGGAAATGGGTACTTCATTGTTCTCTGCATTCTTTTGGGTTAGGACAACGGCATAGGAACGGTCAGAAGCAAAAGTGTAGAGTGTAAAGTCTTGAGAAAAATCTGGGCTCATGAGAGACGGAGCGTCTATTATGGCCTTCTTTATTGCATTAAAAGCTTGATCTTCTAGGGGTCCCCAGTGATATTGGGTGTCTTTCTTAATTAGGTTCTGCAAGGGTCTAACCATTTCAGAGAAGCTGGGGACAAATCTTCTCACAAAGTTAATCTGGCCTAAGAAAGACTGCATAGACTTTTTGGATGTAGGAGGGGGAAGTTTCACGATGACTTGAGTCCTTTCGGGGTCGATAATCATCCCTTCATTAGACACAATGAATCCTAAGAGTTTACCCTGTTCTACTACAAATATGGATTTTTTGGGATTCAAGGAGATGTCGTATTTACGACATCGCTGTAGAACGGCTCGTAAGTGAGCTAGATGATCATTTTTATTTTTATAAAATACAGTCACATCATCTAAGTAAACTACGATGGACTGATTGATTAAGCCTCAGAAAGCAATGCCAATTGCTCTCTGAAAGGTGGCTCCATCATTAATCAATCCAAAAGGCATTTTGCGATAAGCATAAGTGCCCCACGGAGTATGGAAGGTAGTTTTAAGTTGTTCTGGTGGAGACATCGGGACTTGGTTGTATCCCGAGAAACCATCCAGTAAGGATAGCCTCTCAGAACCAAATACCTATTGAAGGATCTATTCCATGGGCGAGATAGGATAGTTGTCTTTATTAGACGCTCTATTAAGGTTTTGGAAATCGACGCAGAGTCGGATTTCCCCATTTTTCTTCTGGACTGGGACAAGGTTAGAAACCCACAGAGTGTGTCTAATAGGAAAAATTATCTTAGCATTTAGGAGCTTATTCAATTCTTTTTGAACGGTCGGTTCAAGTTTAGGATGAATTTTCCTCAGTTTTTGTTGAAAGGGTAAGGTTTGGGGCTTCATCGGAATGACATGCTGTATGATGTTAGGGTCAAAAGTTTTAAGGTCATCATACGTCCACGCAATTACATCTTTAAATTATTTGAACAATTTAATAAATGCATATTTTTCTTGTTGAGAACATCCCAACCCTAGATTAATGCACTGAGGATTTTCATTAGTTCCTAAGTTCACTTTTTCATAAGATAACGAGGAACTATTGGTTTTACAGTTGACTGTCTTTTTAAATTTATCTTGAAGATCATAAAACTTCTCTAATCTAACTATAGATTTAGGGATCGAGTTTACCATATCCGATGAAGATTCAGGAGTTCTCGGATTTGGTATTACTGTGAAATCGCGCAAATTGTCATCATGCGTGTGTTCGTCTATCACCGCGCCTTGAAAAGTTTCTTCCATGTGCAGAAAGTTAATAATCTGCTCATCATTGTCAAATACTCTCCAGTTCATGATGTTGTCAGGAACGGATGGCCAAGATAGAAGCTCAATGGAGAATGCATCTGGGGACAAGCCTTCTGCAGGAAGAAGTTTAGAAGCTACATTAGCTAATAAATCTGCTTCAGAGTTATTCAATCTAGGAATAGAATTTATATTGAAAGAGGAAAATTTATTCATTAAATTCCATACCTCAGACTGGTAGCTTTTGAGATGCGAAGACAGACAGTGGATAGAGTCTCTTACCTATCTAACCACTATTTCAGAGTCACCAAAGATGATTAAATTTTGAATGTTCATATCGGAAGCTTTTCTGAGACCTTGCAGTAAAGCCTCATATTCTGCAGTATTGTTAGTACATTCAAATTCCAACCTACATGCTATCAATGTTTTGTTACCTGCCGGATCGATAATGATGCAGCCTGCTCCATCTCCTTCTTTGGACTTTGATCTATCAAAATATAGAGACCAAATTTGATTTCCATCGGGTGCATGAGACCGTTGCACAGAAGCTATTGGCTGCATATATGCTACAATCTCGGACTGTTGTTCTGGATTTGGAATAGGTGAAGCCTCAGCCATGAAATTACCGAAGAAGGTGTCCATCCCTTGTACTTTGGGTGAATCGGCAGAAGGTGTAAATGGTTCGTTGGGATCATTCAAATATGTGACCGTGAACTTAAGGTAGCGCTCACAATTTACTTTGATTTTATTAGGCTTGTCGTTGTCTGGAAGCCATAGATGGGACCAATCTATCGCGAAATAACCATGTAGCTGTTCCGACCAGTCCCTACTTAAAAATAGACCATACACTTCTGGAATATCCACAACAATTATATCAATAACTTGATGAACCTTGGGGTTAGATGATAATCTAATAAGCACATTCTTTAGTTCGCCTATAACTTTAACATTTGTTTGATCAAGTTGTATGATTTTTAAAGTCGAGGGTTCAACTTCAGCATTAATCTTTTGGCAAATAGACCAAGGAATCACATTAGATGATGCTCCTGAGTCTACCATACAATTGTGCACGTTTTTATTAAAGATTTCGAAAGTTAACAGGAATGGAGGTACATTTTTGCGAGTACTAAGAGTAGTAGCTTGTGGATTTTTACTCGTAGTTTCTAAAGCTATTTTATCTACATTATTTACATTACTTATAGGAAAGCTTCCTTTATCTTGAAGATCAGGATTATTTTTAGTGGAAGTCTTCTGAGGGACTTTGTTCTGCACAACCTTGTTACCACTTGAATTACCATTTTGGCCATTTTTTGAGATATTCTGTAACATTTTTTGTAGCAGGAATGGAAACTTTATTAACTCATAAATAGAAATGTTAGCCCTTAACTTTTTAATATCTTCAACTACATCATAATCTAAGTTGGGGTTCACATTACTCTATTTAGTCTCAGCTGATTTAGATTGCTTTGGAGGTGAAGTTGTAGTGTTTTCGGTAGAAGGTTTGTTTGTTGTCTTACTCCTGGTATTATAAGGATGTACTGTCTCGAAGTTAGCTTGAAATATGCTATCCGAGAAGTGTCCAAAAATGTTTGGAAAAGACTCTTCTTCTTGTGTTGTCTCTTGTTCAACTACCTCCTCGGGGATCTCAGGAGGCATCAAGTTATCTTGGGCTTCTAGAATTGTTTGAAGGGCGCACTGCAGACTTTCTAGATTTAGGCCTTCAGAGGTTGGATTAGGTCGGTTGGTAGGAAAAGGCTTTCAGAAAGGGGACTTGTAAGGTCCTTTGCTCGAGGAAGCTTCTTTGGTCAACCTTTCTAAGTCTATAACTTGATTTGACAGTTTTTGAACAACTTTAGTTAAGTTTTCTAAATCAGAGTTTTCAGGTTGTGTTTTATTTTGAGTGGGTCTGGGGAGGATTTCGATCTTCTTTTTGGAAGAAGAATTAGTCTCTGTTTCGTTGCTAGTAGAGTCTTTAAGACTAAGTATATATTTTTCAATTTGGCTGGCCTCCTCGAAGGCTTCTAACAACGTAGTTTTCTTAGATCATTTAACCCAAATAGCTATACTTTGATGCAAAGCTTTAGTGTAGTATGCTATTATAAGACTCTCAGCAGGCATGGAATCCATAGGGGTTCGGTTTTTAAGTGTTAAGAATCATTGATTAAATTCTTTAACATTTTCTTTTGGGTTCATTCTTAAGCTAGAAAGGTCCATGACTAGGACTTCCAGAGGTTTACTGTCTCCGAACTTTTCCAAAAAGCATGACTCAAACTTTTCCCAAGACACGATGGTATGGGGTTGTTGGGAAAAGTACCATGTGGATGCATTACCTTCGAAAGTATACGGGAACAACCTATAGACAATGTCTTCATGCTCGACATTGCGGAGTCTTATGGCTAACATGAATTTTTTAATGTGATCTTCAGCGATTTGTTTTGAGTCAGGGTCAAACTTGGGAAGCCATTTCTCTGGATGCTTAGGTAAAGGATGCTGAGCTCCAGGTACAACTATGACATCCTGGTCAAGCCAGGGTCTAGCAGGGTTGTTCTGATTTTCCATTGGGGTAATGGGTGTGGAAGGCTGATAAGGGGAATCGCCTTTGTCATAGGAATCTCCTCCAGAAGAAGAAGGAGATGATGGAGGTGGTGAAGGAGGTATCCCAGATCCTCTTGCACCAGGATTTAAGATTGGATCTGAAGGATGCACAGTGAGATCAGTGCCTCCTAATTTTTCTCTGATATCAGAGAAATCCAAAGGTTGGCCCCACAGACGGTCAGGTTGCCTCAAATGGGCTAAGGCACTATGTGTTTTTATAAGAGATTGACGGACAATCTCTTGTATGTCACCATCTATAGGATTAGGGGTTGCTAGCTCAACTGTGATCTGTGGATCATCGGTTGAAGTAGTTGTTGTTTGAAGGGGAATATTATCGTTCGAATGGCTTCTATTTACTATAGGTGAGCGATTAGGTGGTGGAGGAGTCTTGCGACTGCCTCGTGCCATTAATTAAGTTCAAGCCCTCCTTCTAGTGCCATTTGTTGACGTCCAAAATTGATCGTTCGTCAACTGGAAGAGTGGAACCGGTCCGGGTTTGTCTAATAACCCAAGCTGTTTGGGATGAACCACCCTGATGGGTTTAGCGGCTCCGTTAGCCGATCTAAGGTCCTAAGAAAACAAAAAGGAAAACTATACTAAACTAACTAATCTAACTAAAACTAACTATTAAAACAAACTAATAAACTATTCTAAATAACACTAACTATTAAAACAAACTAAACTAATATAACTATTCTATATATATATATATATAATCTACTAACATAAATAAATCTTATTCAAAAAATGTACAATATCTACAATTCACAGATTTAAATAAAACCTGAAAAAACTCATTTATATTCTGCCCTAAGACAGAGAAAGATATTTTTGTTGATTTTATAATTTTATGAACAGAAATAAAACAAAAACTAACTAAACTAAACAACTGAAATACTAATTCTAACTAAACATATATCTAACTAAACTACTAATAAATATACTAAACAAATTAACAAAAATAAATCACAAACTGACCTGGAGAAATGCTCCAGGTTTGTCCTATGTATGATGACTGTCTAAGCTGATCGGAGGGAGGAAACCCGCACCGAATTATCCAGGAGATTCTCGTAAACGATAGTTGTAGTGCTTTTTAATTATGATTACAGGACAAACAAGACATAAAAACTTACAACAATCTTATGATTTATAAATCTTCACAGTTAGGTAAACCTGTATGCAAAGATTTATACAAAATAATTCAATTGATGAAGAAGAGAAATCTGTCATTCATTAAATGAATCAAATAATTGTTGTATTTTTTTAAAGTAATGAAAGAAATCAGATATGGATAAGACATTAATTAATCATATCATTCTGCAATAGACTATGATAGCTAAAGTAATCTATAATCAACTGCAAAGAGACATGCATAAACTTGAAACAAAATATTGATATATTGAAAAGCGAAAGCTGTAGCAAAACATCAACTCCTGTCTCAGTTTGTATTAGAAATCCATAGCCTGGTTCTCTCACAAGTGAGGATGCTCCTTATTACAAAAAATAATAAGTATTTAAAGACCTTCTACAGGGTAAAACCTCCCTGTAGAAGTTATCAAACTGTTTACATAAAATCTGGGAAGATATCCCAAGTCTGGCTAAACTAGGAACCTAAAATAAAACTAAAACACACAAATATCTCCTAGACTTTCCAGCATGTCCCATGCAATTCGAATTTACCTGAAAAGGGTAAAAAATGGACAAGTTAGAAGGGTATTTTATTAATGAAATGATAAAAATTTAATTCTATAGACTAGCTATAGAATCTTGCGATTATGTAACTGGTCTAAATAAGACACAGAATCAACATAAAAATCAATTCAAATCTTTTAAAGAATTAAATCAAACTAATAACATATAGCTATTTGAAAATGAATCATTCAGATTGAAATTGTTATACCATTTTGAAATCAAACAAGACCAAGATCAATCAACTGATTATAGAGATAAGTGTACTATGTTTCGTTTGTTGCCACAAAGTCAGGTGAACAGAATCATAATGAATAGTAATGAAATCGTTTCATATCAACTGAAATCGATAAAATTAAAACAAATTCTATGCAATTGTTATGTTGCCTCATCAAAAGGAAACACGATAGAATCTAAACGAGATCATAACTGTACTGACATAACAAACGAATTATGCCATGAGCGATTTGAACCAAAACTGGCGCGTAACTTTCCACAAACGAAATCGTAATGAGATCAATCAGTTGGTAACAGGGTTCGTAAGAATTATCTGATCGTTTGTTTTAGCAAATTGGGGTAGACAAAATCAATTGACCTTGATCAAAATCGTTCCTTTCAAACGAATTATAACCGGATTTGATAGAGATAACAAATATTGATCAATTCGTTTTGCAAATTGAAATCAAACAAAGTAGGTTTTACGATGCGAATCCAACTCATGAAAATGATCGAACTATCTGAAGATACACAACAATCCAATCAAGTGAATCAAACATCTGGGGTTTAACATAGTTGTCGTGTATCAAAACCGTTCCATGATTCGGGTGTGAATATCGTTTGCACAGGCTCAAATGAGAGTATTGTCTCCATAAAAACAGAGTCATTTTTTCCAAATTGGAAACGATCTGAGTTGTATTCCCGATTTAGAAAATTATATGACACAACATATTAAAAGATCGTATCAACTAAACTCATGAAATCGTTTGACAATCACAGCATACTAACAATAACGAAATCAAATCAAAGCATGATTGTAATCCAAATTTAGCATGATAACTTCCTGTTCAGATTAGATACAAACAAATCAAATTGAAAACAAATCGTCGATTTCGTTAACTCAATGAGACAAACGAACAAATCAAATCCAATCGAAAACCAATCAAATCCGATAAAAATCTATCAATGACTAAACTGGGCATGAGCAAATCGTGTCTCCAAATCATAATTTCATTCATTTTTAGCAAGCGAAAACAATGTACAGGATGAATGTCATTATGACAGAGCCATTTCAAAGGATAGACAGAGCTATTCAAAAATCAAACTCACATCATTATATTAATCCGAGGAATTCACCAAATGAAAATGATATCAAAAATTCATACCTGTATGACGAGAAGACGACTTGATCATGACAATTTGGAGTTGACAATGGCTGTAGCCGATTCAACATTTTTAAATATGATGGAACCAGTGGTCCTTTGCTTCCTATCAGTTGCTTGAAGTTTGTCTCTTCGGCTGGTCAACACTGCAACTTGACTTTCCAAAGATTGAATTTTCGATTGAAGCACATGAACGTCTATATAGTACCGTTCCAACCATAAATCACATTGGTCACAGGACGACTATCTAGGTTTCGAAAGAGCAGGTGAGGGTTTGGTTACATTGCTGAGGGTTTCATTAGGCAGTTTAATCCCTGGGTAACTGGGATTGTTTCTTATGCATGGGGGAAGATTCGAAACAAGGTCAAAAGGTGGCTCAGAGCACAGACCCTGTGAGTAAGGGTACTCACTAGCTAGGAAGCGTTCTATGTCAGAGTCTGAATCCTCACTAAGGACTATGGGCTTCTGCCCAACACTAGGTTTAGGCTTATTTCTAGCCATTCTCGAGATAAGCCGAGCATTCCTTTTTCCTTTGCCATCAACAGTAGGGTTACCTCTAACCTTTTTGGTCACGGGCCTTTTTATAGCCTCAACCTTGTCTGCTAAGACATCTGGTAAGTCAATATCAGGGTCGACTGAAGGCTTAGGAGAGGGCAGTAGGACATGGAAAGGCACGGGTGGCCCGACCTTGGTTTCATTAACCACAATCTTGTCAATCTGGATAGGGTCTGTATCATCAAAACCATTTCGAGTGATAAAATCTTGCCAGCTATCACCGTTGAGACTTAAGTGATGAACAATGATAAGTCTTATTAATCCATGGTGGAACAGGTTACTGTTAGCCTTCTCCCTTTTAAACCTTTTTGACATTTTATATAGGCTACGCTGGAAGTAAAAGGGCATATTCAACAGGTATCCTATAAAATTCATTAACAAACGCAGGTGGTAGAGAAAAACGAGTCCATATCGACCCTCACAGGTGACGAATTGTTTGACTACTATCAAAAGGTCATGCCATCGTGGTTTAAGCATGGATATGGGCATACCTTTGTCACAAGATGTGACCTTGCGTGAGAGGAACAGTAGTGGCCATGGCACCTTTTCCACTTTTGAGTTTTTGAACCAACGTTGGCCCGAGGATGGTAACCCTGTAGCAGAACTGATAAATTCCTCATTGATTTCCAACTAAATGTCACCCACCTTGGCTCTACAGCCATCAAAAGTCGGGGTGAACTGCTGTGCAACAAATAAATTAAAACCCTCGAATCATTGTACAAAGGTGAGCCATCCATTATTCTCCAAGTCTTTCCGGGCATTGTTGAATAGTAGCAAGGCTTGGCTACCGTTCGACTCGATTCGTACCACCGGTGCCATGGAGCCGAGCATACGGTATACGAGCTAGGGTTTGGGTCATAGCATACATAGGAACAAAGTGCTCTAAGGGTTACCTGAGCTAACAGAGGTGGATCGGGGATAAGGGATAGGCATAAATGACATCGTGCGAGGGTGGTGGAGCTTACTTTTGCCATGCATAATAGTTATTGCCAAGGTACAACCACCGGCGTTCATAGCTGTTCAACCCACTATTGTATGGTTTAATAATCATGTCACTTGCCTGACCAATTAAACCAATGGTAAGTGTATAAACCAACGCGCACAATCAACGTTATGCCATAGTTTTAAAACCAACATACAAATCGAAACCAAAACCAATGTTTTGACCATGTGGCAATGCGTTGTGGACTATTCATATCAAGAGTTTAACCCATGCGCCAATGTGTTTTGAGCTAGGTGTCATATCAAATGAAATACATCAAGGGTTTAACCATAACATCTATATATTTTTATGAAACCAATGGTCAAGTAAATCAAATTAAAGAACATATAAATCCAATTGCCAATGCATCACAAACTTAATGAGACAAATTCACAATCAATCGAAGCCTGAATACAGATCAAAAGGTCTCGCCAACTGTATAAAGATAAGTGAAAAGTAATCTCAATAGGCACATCGACAAGAAAGATAACGATAGTTCAAATAACGATTTTAATGTGACTTCGAAAGACCAAGTTTTCACGCTTATAGTCGTGAAAACAAAAACAAAGGTAAATGTGCAAATGTCACAAAGATAAAAGTTTCATTTATTTGAAAATTGCGACGAAAAATTGATGTTTGCAGAACATTGGTGTAGGCAGCTTATAAGACAATAAAAAAATGTGAGTTGGCTGCCAACATTTTGTTACTCATCCCATTGTATAAATAGGAGTACAATCTCCTCCATTTGTGATCCTGAATCTTGTAATCCTAGAATTAGAAAGAATTGTAATCTTAGAGTTGGTTTGTAATGGAGATTTTGAAATAAAGATTCATACTTTGATTTTTCTTCTACATCCTTGTCTCCTTTGAAGTGGTGTGCTTGTGGAGTTATGGAGGGCTCCCATGGCCTCACTTGCATGCTGATTTGCTTATTTTAGGTATAGTTTAATTTATGTTTTTGTTTGATTTCAGTTTTTTAAAGTCTTGTTAAATATTCTAATACTGAAAGGATCTTATTTGAAAGTGTTTTTGTAAGGGAACCATAAGATCTCAGACAATTATTAGATTTAGGTTTGTTTCATTTCAACTTTTAAGTTTTGTTAAATGTTCTAATATTGGAGGAGATCCTAAAATTCAGGTGTTCTTGTAAGAGAACCTTAGGATCTTGACAATTGTTAGATCTAGGTTTGATTAGTTGTTGAAAGAGATTCAGTGAGTTGAGTCCTTGTAAGGGGATTAGAATCTCAGGAAAACATAAGTATTATTCTTTTAGTAGGTAGATTTGTTTAAATTGCAGAGGTGTTTAAGTGAGAAGGAACCAAAGTACAATCTCTTGTAAAAGAGTACTGGCTCCTACTACATCAAACCCTTGTGAGAAGGAACTAAAGTACAATCTCTTGTAAAAGAGTATTGGCTCCTGCTACATCAAACCCTCCTTTAGGTAGTTTAATCTTTCTAGATCTATATATTTTAGGTAGCGCTTCTAAGTTTACCTTCCCAGGTTGACATTAAATAAAATCTGATTGAAATCATCAATTAGAACTAAACATTTTGGTGTCGTTGCTGGGGAAGTGCAACTAGAAGGATTGAGTAATTATTTTCTGCATTTGTTTTTATGGACTAACTTGTGAATCCTGGTGACAGGAGGATCTTCATAAAGGATTCCAAGTTTGGAGTGTTTTTTTTTCGCACTTAGTTAATTTAAATTCAGTGTTTGTTTTAAACCCCCCATTTTCTCACTAATCCATCTACGGATGAATAATTTGACGATGATAAACATGTACTTCTTGGAGAGAAAGAACAATAATGAATATTGGTTTCAAAAGAACCTTGCGCCAACTCCAAGAATAAGACATGTTACTCACATCCTTGCAAACAATCAGGTAAAAATTTTAAATCTTGATGTGAGCATTTTTGAATTTTTAATCCGTAGATGGCTTCACTGGAAGCATTCTTTTACTGAAAAAATAAAACATCTTTCAAGTTAATGTAGAATAGCTTAAAAATAAAAAATAAAACGAGATCTCGTAGAATTTCCTTGTAGAATTTTTTTTTTAGTCTTATTTTAAATCATCATGAATAAATGAATAAATTCGCATTTCTATGTCTTGTTTCTGTATCACGGGTGAGCCAGAAGCTTGAATATCGGAAATCTTTGTCTTCCAATAGTCTAAACTCCCCCACAACATTGTAGAAAGAGTGTAGATAATGTGAGGTTTGATCACAGATCTTAATTGTGTTTTATCCATCCACGCTAGCCTGCAAAATAAATAAAAACAAACCAAGAGATTAGTGCTGAAAATTGATCTGCACATTTTATCGATTATAAGAATTTACAATTATTGTAGGCCAAAGTTAACATTGTTTGACATGCCCCTGCTGTACATCCATGAGGATAAATTCAATCAGCCAATACTTTTCTGCAACAATGTCTCAGGAAAAGTAGACAACACATTCTTTCAAGATTATTTTTTTTTTTAAAAAGGTGGCTGTGGGACTTTTATAATGCACTGATCTGCATGTGTTTGTTCTGGTGTTCCAGAGATCACTCTGCATTTCCTTCTCTTTTTGAATTTTTTTTGTTTGTAGAAGATGTCTGAAGAAAAACAA
>JASDQU010223482.1:6207-17108 GCA_032191745.1 Picea mariana | reverse complement strand
ATTGTCTTTTCTTCCCTTGGATGTCTTCGTCTTTACTTTGTCCTTCCTCTTCCCCTTCCCTTGCTTCTGATTCTCACCTTGGGTGTCCTCACTATTCCTCAGACCTGTCTTGGGTTCACTCTGAAAGTCCAATAATTTGTTCCATGTGGTGATTGCTGCTGCAAGGGTCTGCACATTCTACCGTTGCATCTCACTCTGTGCCCATGATTGCAGAAAATTCATGAAGTGGAAAAGTTAGTCCTCTTCTGACATTTTTTTGATCTCCAACATGAGCACTGTGAATCTCTTTATGTAGGATTGGATCTTACAAGTGTTCTTGATAGACAACAACCGATTTCTTGCGATCCATGATTTGTTCCTCAGACCAAACTGTGCCTTCAAGGCTTCCTTCATCTTTTCTGAGTGTTTGATCTTCTCGATGATTCTATTGGCTACTAAGTCTTCTAACTAGTTCCTCCAATAAATGTTAGCAGTTCCTGTCAAGAACATCACTGCAACATTCACCTTGGCTTCATCCAAACTTCTATTCAAATGCTCCAAGTACTACTCAATGTCCCAACAAAAGTTGTAAAGTAACTTAACATTGTGAGTTCTATCATATGGCTTAGGTTTTGTTATCTTGATCCTCATCGACATGACATAAGAGATTTGTCTATTAGCCAAATCTCCTTTTAACAAGGTGATGGTGTCATCTTGGTCCTTCAACCTCTGTGTGACTGTGACAAGTACATCCTCCAACAACTTGAGTCGATCTTGACATTTGTAGTTTTCTGGCCCTCCTGAATGACTTCATTAAATGAACGCTTCATATTTCCCATCTCATCCTCCATCTCATCGAAATTCTCACCATGTTGGCATATTGCGTCTTTATTTGCTCGATAGTACTTTCCAAGATAACGAGTCAATCCTTCATTCTGTTGGCTCCCTATCAGTGTCACTACCATCTACATGCGACCCAACCATGGATGTCCCTCCAAGCATATTCACTTTACTTATAAAGGGTTCATCCAAGGAACCCAAGAGTTTGTCTCAAGAAATCTTCAAAAATCCGTGATCAACTTTGCGGTTACTTCTTTGATTGGGTTTGCAACAAGTTCAATGATAGTCCCACGTTTGTATTCCTTTCCCAAGTGCTTGGTTCACCCTTAGAACTCTATGCTTGGTCTAGTAAAGGGGTGCACCCAAGTATGTTCACAATTCATGGCTTCATCCGCAGCTCAACCATGTCACAACCCACCAAGTTTGTGCTTAGGTTGTCTCTGCTATTGTTCATTCCGTCAAACCCTCTCCAAGATATCCCTTAGACTGTTTCACCAAAAATTGCACCCCTTCATCAATGTCCTGTCTGCAACAATGGTGAAGAGCACCAAACTATTTCTCAAATTTTTCTCTGATACCACCTGTCATGAAGGTGATAGCATGCTGAGGAGCTCACTAAACTATTTCACCGAACAATCTCTGATACCACCTATCACGACCCCATAGGATTCTTTTTTAGATCTTACGATCATTCACCTCCGAAGGGTGTGCAGAACCATGATGGTTATTACTTGGTTGCTTGCCACACCAAGAATACTTCATCTTGACTACACCTCTTCACCTAGAGCATACCTATACTCCATTCTAGGCTACAAGCAAGTCACACTCCTACTCTAGTGCAACCCTTGTACAATGCATACTTAGAAAATTGTTAATAGTTTAGCACTTAATATTGTATAAGCATACATTCCATGAACACGAGAAACCAAGAGAACATTTGCGGAACAAACAAAACACAAACATAGAAATAGTGTGGGCTACAAAAACCGTGCTTAACACCCGACTAAGTCTTTGTTATTGTGAAACGATTACAATATGAGCACTACTAGCTCGAATTACAAATTCGTAAGAGTTACACGACTCTCCTCACCTCACCAAGACACTCATACATAGGTTTGTCCCACAAAGACTCTTTGTCACAACCCTCTACAAAACCTCTTGTGGTGCACCTCAATTGTGCCCACAACCACAAACTTGATGTTCCTTCATTTCTACAAACTTTCACCAAGCTAACACATATTTGGGTTCTGTCTCACACATGTGGCCAACAAAATTCGTTTCCATACTTCCCCAAAACCTCCTATTGTGTCCCACTCTTGACTACTTTTATTCCATCTTAGTAACTTTGCCTCGGTTCATTTCTTCAGGCATGCCTCAAAATTGTTCTCTCCAAATCCTTGCCAATATTCTATGCCTTCTTTGGTTGTGAGCCCTTTCTCTTGTAGGAAATCCAAAGGTCACTTTTACAAAACATCATGTATTTTGGGTGTGTCTCACCCCTTTGTGAAACCACATTCAAACAACTCATTGTTCCCCCTCCGTGGATTTGGTGCGCCTATCCAATCCCTCATGCCCATCAGCCGTCATGTCTCTGATCTCGATATTATTCCCAGAGGGAATACTATTTCATTATGTCCTTAAGCTTGCCCTATTGTAATTTCTCCATGATTAACTCTCCACTGCAAAATTTAGTGGACACTTCTTGATGTAACTCCTTTGTTGTGTTTTTAACAAAGTGTTGGATTTTACTAGTGAGCCGGGTAGGTATTAACATGTGTTCCTCCAAAGATTCTCCTTCAATCTGATTTAAACTTTGTATGTTCACTTGGATGATTTATTTGCATCCTTCCACCTCAACAATCCTTGCGGTGGTAGGTGTTTCTTCATAGATAGAGAGCATTGGATACATCCTGATATCTTCCATGAGATCGCTCGAACTATTCCACAACTTTATGCAGGCGTCAACTGCTTCCTTTTCAGAGACTTGTACATTCTTGAAAGGGGGTTTACAAGTGTCAAATAATATCTGATATCAAATTCTTTCTCTATCAGATTGTACTGATAGTGTAGTGAGGGAGTTTTAGACATATCTTGCCAACTGAGCATCTTCTCTAAAGCCTCATGGGCTCCCTGATACCTTCCTTGAATCTCTACCAATTTTTCCTATAGCCCGAGTTGTTCTTCTTGACCAGTTTGTATGTTACTGAGCATATTGAGGAATTCTTTCTGCTCAATTGCAAATATCTCGTTTAGCTCTAGTGGCTGGGTTTTGATAGTATTCGTAGAAAGCGTAGATGTCATGCTCGCCTCCATGGCTGTTTTGAGATTTTGTTTTTCTTCTTCCAATTCTCTATTATGGGTGTCCCACTAGGTCTTGATCAATATTTTTAACTCTTCATTCATCTGATCTCTCTGCGCTTGTAGGGATCTGTTCAAATTTTCTGTATTGAGAGTGTCAACTACTCTCACAACGTTCTCGAACTCTAAAGTAATTATGTCTTTCACATCTCTTAATTTTGCCTCCAACTCTGTCACCTTGGTTTTGGTAGTGTTTAGGGCATTGGATACTTCAAGGAAGGATGAGGAATTTAGGCCTACAAAATCATGGCTGCAGAGGCTTCCTGAAAAACATTTTCTTCAAGATCAGACCCTTCCTTTCATTCTAATATTCTCCCTGTAGATGAATTGGATATAGTGTTTTCTCCTCTTTTCCTTTTACTCAATCTCTACTCAATAATCCTTATTTTATTATCATAATAATAGTATCCAATGGCCACCAAAATCGAGGCTTGAGAAGAAAAAGAAGAATCACTCAAAATAACATTCATAGGGGTGTAGTCTTGAGGTGCATGTTCACAATACCCAAATTGGGTGTTGATAGAGTGTTTGGGGTCTGACTCAAATCTTGCAACTGATGTTGTTTCAATAACTCATTTGCCTTTTTCTTAGCCTCAGCTTCTTCAACTAGCCATTTAGCTTCGGCTTCATTGGCCAATGTCTTGGCCTTTGCCTCATCAACCAATTTCTTTGCCTTGGATTCTTCAGCTTTCTTCATTTGAAGTGCGACCTTATGCCTTAAGTTCATTTTCTTTTCTGATTCTTTCCTCCTCGACTTACCTTCTTTGATATTCCTCCTCAACCTGGAGTCTATTATCTTCCAAATTTTCCTCTTTTCTATATTTTTCTTTATCTTTAATGTTGGTGTCGACCTATTCCTACTGGAAAAATCTCTAGAAGTGGTCAATTATCATTCTCTTCATTTCCTCTTGTTCACATTCAAGATCCTTCCTTGAAGCATCATTATGTAACTTTTGTAGGACTTCTTCATACCATAGTATTCCTTTTAATCCATGCTCATTAAAATCAACTACATGGATGTTGGAGTGGGTGATCCCAACATATATGACATGGATGACTGCAAGCTCATATGGTTCATGGCCTTTAGGATCTCCTACGCATAGGTGTAGCTCTTGCAGGGTTTGTACCTTGTTTATTGCATGTGGGTTGTTGGAAATGGTGTAGTTACCTATGTGGATTGAGAAAACATGCTAGAGCTTTTTGCTGCTAATTAGGAGCAGTGAGGTGACCCCTAACCCTATGGTTTGGTAATCAATCTCTCTCATCAACATATGGTATAGGACCAAGTCGGGTAAAAGGTGCGAGGCTCCAGTGGTTCCATACATCCTAATATATGAATAATATTTACATAGGAACCAATCAACTATGCCCTTCATCGCAGTCCTAGATTCAAAGGAAATCCTATGTCTTGGAGAACCAAAACTAATAGAGTGTAGTGGGGCGAGAAAAAGATTACAAATTTCATAAAAATATATATTTTAATTAATTCTCTAGAGCGCAGAGAAGTACACATGAATAGGGGGTTGGTTTTGGTCCCATTTCCAACTGAGGTATGGAAATTGGACGAAGGAACATATCACATCAATTCGGTAGGATGACATGTAAAAACATGGATTTTTCATACCTGGGATGTTCTTCATATGGAGACAGATATTTAAGGCTAGAATGTATTCCCAGTTGAACACTTGTCCTGTTTTGATGATAGTACGGGATAGTAGTAGCCAATCAGTCTGGAAATGTGTGATTTTCTCTTTGCCATAAAGCCGAAATAGCATGGATACTGACAAGTGTCTTGATCCTGTGGGTGGGAACCAAATTTTGTCCTCATTTGAGGGTCTCATTCTCATCGACCCACCAATGTCTCATTAGTTTTATTGGTCCTTTGTGCCTTGGGTAAAACATTTTAAGAATGTCTCATTGAGATCACAGGTGGGAGTGGGTAGATGGTATCTCAAACCGATATCATCAGGCCTTAGGGAGGTCACAGACTTCCCTTGTTTTCTCATGATGGTTGTGATGTTTGGATCGAAATGTTTGAAGCACCATTGTGCGACCTCATTGTAGGGAAAAAGAGTTGGTCGGACAACAACCAAATGAATTCCATTTTTTTGGATGTTCCGGTATATTTCAATGTTCTCGTCGTCTACATGAAAATTGCCTGAATTGAAAATTCTATAGATCTCCTCATATGCGGGACTGTGGTATTCACCGATGTGGGGAGTAGTGTTTATCACCAAGGCCTTGATCCGGTGAGACGATGTTTCGGGGGTGGAGGAGGACTAGAAATAAACAGAGCCCTTTGGTCTTCTGGGATTCTGGCTCACCATGATAGGAGATCAATTAATCCTGCATCATCAGATTAACAAGCGAATTAATCTATGGGAAAATAATATGGAAAACACGAAAATACCAACTATTAAGAAGTAAAATGTAGTACCTGTAACCGATCTGAGAGAATGGTTACACAATAACACTTAGAAAATTACAATGGAACGATGTTTACAAAATTTTGGAGGAAGATTGGTCATAAGATGAGGGATTATAACCATTAATAGATATTAAAATGCCCGTAAATGTGCCATAAGTTATTTGTGTACGAGAGTTGTTACTAAATCCAACCTCAATATATGCCATTAATGCTAATTAAGAGAGGTGGTTTCCCAAATTCACGTATCAGAGTCTATGGTGGGCTTGAATTCGAAAATATAACCATTAGAGTTAGATGATAGAAGTGGGAAAACTTAATTATCAGTTTGAGCTCCGATGGGAGGGGTATCAAAAGCATATTCCTCTTTTATCTGGAGAAGTGTGCAGACTCGACGTGTGTGCAATATTGTGGGGAATGTGGGAACCATCAGAGTCGTGGCGTTAGAGGTCATTGAGGAAATTTTTAAGTTAAACTCTGAAGACAAGGGATCAAAGGAATATTCCATTATCTTATAAATATGTGTTAGACGTGAATGCTTAAAAGGCTGGAAAGAAGATGTAGGAGTTCTAGTTTCGAAGTTCGAAAGGATGAGGGATTGTTAAGACCCCGACGAGGATGGTATCAAAGGAATATTCCTTCGATTCCTTGGGTAGTGAAGAGTCCCGAAATAAATAAAAATATAGTTCATTCAAAATCTGTAAACGGGAAAAAGGGCTAATATTAAGACACCACCTGGTGAGGTCACGATCAAAGAGGTCGTATCGACTCAGAGGTGTTGAGTACACACTGGATTCAAATATGTCCAGCTATGGGATGCCACGTAAGGAGTGAAATTTATGTATCAGATCTATCTGAGCACGAGGGTCGGAGTCCCGAGTGGTGTGTGGAGAGACATACTTCAACGAAGATGATTCTGACAGACCCCTTTCCGATGAGAACACCAGAAATGTTTCTGTTGGAATGACATATTGTGTGATTTTTTTTCTGGATCCATCCCGACTTAGGATAAAATGAAAGAGAGAGATCTATCATTTCAGCTAAGTAAAAACAAGGATTAGGTTCTTACTTTGAGAGGGAGGAAAGATAAACTTTGGGTAGAAGGGTTGAAGAGTGTAGTATCAGGGGAACTATTTCTGACAACGTCCCAAGGGCTGTTATTCACGAAGAATTCATAGACTATATAAGTGATAGAGATGTAGAAATGTATGCCTTATAAGGGGGGACCAAAAAAAATGTACTCCTTGTACAAAAATGTACAAGGCTTTAGTGAAGTAAAAATGTATACCTTCTACGCCTTAATGAAGTAGAAATGTACGCCTTGTAAAAAAAAATAGAATATAAGGGGGGCCCATTTTGAACTAAAATGGGATGTTGTGAGAGGTGAGCCACAACAAATGGTGACTTACTAGGAAGAACCAATTTTCTTTTATCTCAAAAGAAAAGTGACTTTAACCAAATCAATGGGAAGTTTACCTTTAGACAGTTCTTACCATATACAGATTGAGGACCCCACATCAAACAGCCTGAGGACAAGAGAGAAGAAAATCCCATTTCCAATGATCTTTCACATAATTCTGATGAGCGTTAATGGGTGTTTATTTCATACATCCACAGTGAAACATGGAGAGTAACACCACAAAGGAATTCTTGTTGACTGTTATAGACATAAGTGTTTTCCTCATCTCTCTTTCCCGACATTTCTTTGCTGCCAACGAGCGTCCATATCCTCGATGAGTATTCCTTGGTATCATACAAGCATGACCCCGCTGCTAGAATGCATCCATAGCCTTGAAAAAATGACTTGGTATCATACAATCATGGATTCACTGCCAACGAGCATCCATAGCCCCGATGGGTTTACTTGTACTTCCCACGCTTTTAGTATCGTTTTTGACTTCCTTATGATTATGCTTTTTTGCATTCACCTTTTAGATATGTAATTTATGTATTGATTTTGCTAAAGGTGGATGGGAAGCGAGGTGATATGAGAGTTACTTTGATATGCTAGTCTTGGTCGACAGTTCATTATCGTGGGTCCATAAACATGAATCATAGATGCAATTAGAATTAGTAGTATAAAGGGAATTATCGATGGAATTATGTAGAATACATTGAATTTAGGACATTTCGAAAAACTTGAGTGGAACACAGACATGTCATGAGAGTGGTCAAATGATTATATATAATTGATAGAAACCATAAAAAATGCATTGAATTTACAGGTTATAAGATTTCTCTTGGAACATGTGAACAATTCCTCTTTTATGTACCATCATCACTCATCAAGATAAATGTTGATCCCAAGGCAACTCGATCACTTCAATATGGAAAGGCATTCATAGAAAAAAGAATTTACATGGATCAAACAGTCTCGAGTTCCTGTTGCGAAGGAAATGATTGGTCCAGAGTGGTGAACAATAAGATATTCTAAATTGAAAAGTGCAAAAGGAAGAGGGAAATTGAAACAAAGGAATTGGAAAAATAAAACTAGGAGAAAAAGGAAGGTCGATTGGAGTGAAAATAATAGAACACGAGAAAATAAAATAGAGAAAACCTTACTATGTACAAGGCTACATCACCATCAATGATTAGGAGAAGTATGTTTTGAGGATTTTTCCATTGACATGGAGCTCCTCCTCATATCCCTCCAATGTTTTAATTATGAAAGTTCCAGGACCTATTTTTCGGTGAATCAGATAGATTCCTAAACACAATTTCTAGAATTTAATGTGTTTTCCCTTTAGTTCATTAGCTTTGTCCCATTTGAGAATGAGGTATTCCTCCTAAAAATATTTATTACCCACAATTGACTTGTCAAACCATTTTTTGATTATTTATTGATGGTGTGTTAGGTTATTTTTATGTTTTTCCCTTTCTTCTTCCAGTTTTAACATGTTTAATCTCTCTTGCATTACTGAGTAAACCTCGTCTTGGGAATATTGGGCCATTTGCAAGGCAAGTAGGAAAGTATGGGTAAGTACAGTGGCTTCTTGTCCATAGACCAAGAAGAATAGAGAGTTACCAATAGCTGACTTGGGAGTCACGCTGTCAGCCCATAAGGCGTTTTGAAGAGAGAGGTGTCGATTTCTTTGATGATCGTTGACGAATTTCTTGAGAATTTTAATGAGGTTCTTATTAGTTGACTCCACCAAACCATTACCTTGTGGGTAGTAATTTGCTGAATACTTAACCTTAATATTCTGTTCGAGAGTAAATTTAGTCAATTTCAGAGAACACAAACATTTGGCAGTATCAAAGACTAATGATTCAGAAATTCCAAACTTGGTGATAATATGAGATTCAAGGAACGAAGTCACCTATTTTTGTTGATAGTATTCAAGGGAATTGCTTCGCTCCATTTGGTGAAATAGTCAATAGTTGTCAAGATGTATTTGTGTAGTTGGGAAGAGTTAGGATTGATTTCCCCGATCACATCCAACCCCCATTGTTGAAAGGGGTGTTTGATGATCATAGGTTGTAGGGAAAAAACAACTTTCTTTTCTCTCCCAACTAACTTTTGGTATTGTTGGCATTTCCTTGCATATGCATGAGAATATTTGAATAAAGTGGGCCAACAATATCCATCTCTAAGGATTTTGTGAGTAGTGGTGTCTCCACTGTAGTGCCCACTAGCCGATCCATCATGAAGTTCAGATAATACCTTTTATGCATCCCTTGTCTCAAGACATCTTAGAAAAACACCATCACAATTTTTTTCTGCATAACATTCCTTAGATGAGGTTATACTGAGAAGACTTGAGTCTGAGGGCTCTTTTTCCTTTTTGGATCTAGATAATGCAGAGCTGACATGTGGGTTAAGTAATATTTCATTTCATAAAACCATTGTTTAGAGTTAACAGGGATGTAACAAACCTCTCTTGCATACAGTTCTTGATCCTGTTACAAATCATCTTCATGTAGTTCATCGCTTGTTGATTCCGCAACCAGTTTGCATAGCCCCTGGCCTTTGACGATTTTTGCAGGCTTAATCTCTAGGTCGTATTCCTGTAAAGATGTAATACAATTTTCTCTGTTTTCTTCTAAGTCTTTCTGTACCAGGAGATTCCTGACAACAGGGTAAGGAAAAATCACTTTGGTCTTAGATTTGAGCAAGAATGACCTGAAGTGTTTGATAACTTTGAATACAACATAAGCTTGTTTATCCACTTCTGGGTAGTTTAGTTCTGCTCCTTGTAAGGCAAAACACATAAAAGCAACAAAGAATTCATCTCCTTCCTATTTCTTCCACGTTAAAACAACTGCAAATGCGATGTCAGAAGAAAAGGTGTAGAGGATGCAATCTCGAATGAATTCCGGGCTTAACAATGCAAGAGATTTCCTTATTTTTGCTTTGATCTTATCGAAATATTATTTTTCTTTAGATCCCCATTTTAATTCAACGTTATTTTCTTATCATGTCTTGAATGGGTTTTAATGTTTCGACAAAGCTGGGGATGAATCGTCTCACAAAGTTTATTCTTCCCAGGAATGACTGCATGGATTTATTGTTATGAGGGGGAGGAATATTGGCAATAAATCTAGTTCTCCCAGATTCAATTTTCATACCATGCTTGGAAACAATGAATCCCAACAATTTTCCTTCATCAACAACAAAAACATGTTTCTTAGGGTTGAGAGAGATACCATATCTTATGCACATATTGAATACTTTCTTCAAATGAGTTATATGGTATTTTCTGTCCCTTGAGAAGATAGTAACATCATCAAGATATACCACAACACAATCTCCAAGTAGACCCCTGAAGGCGATGTGCATGGTCCTTTGGAATGTTGCTCTGACATTGATGAGACCAAATGACATCTTCCTGTAAGCATATGTTCCCCACTTAGTCTGAAAATATGTATTTACTTGATCCTTATGGGCCACTAAGACTTGGTTATAACAAAAAAATCCATCTAGAAGGGAGATCATCTCAGAGGAAAACACACATTGCATAATTTGTTCCATCGGGGGCACTAGGTAATTATCTTTCTTTGAGGCTCTATTTATATTCCTGAAGTCAATACAAAGCCTTATATCCCCATTATTTTTCCTTACTGGTACTAACTTGGGGATCCACTATGTATGCCTGACTGGGAATATGATCTTGGAAGCCAACAATTTATTCAATTATGGTTTGACTTCAATTTCTCGAGGCTGGGGTGCATCTTCCTCAGCTTTTGTTGAAATAGTTTTTTCTGTGGCTTCATGGGAATGATGCGTTTTATGATTTTGGTGTCATGCGTCTTGAGATCCTCATAGTTCCAGGAAAAGATGTCTTTGTATTCTCGGAAT
>JASDQU010223478.1:0-17668 GCA_032191745.1 Picea mariana | reverse complement strand
GAGTTACCTTTCACTTTGATACCAGTTGTTAGAAAAACAGGACCGTGCAGCAATAAAATAAAACAAATGTGGAAACAAAACACATAAGATACACAATACAATAGAGACACAGATTTACGTGGTTCACCCAGTGTGAGCTATGTCCAGCAGAGAAATTGCCATGTCCTTCCTTTATTATTATCCAACATATGAAGGGATACAACCTACAACAAACCCGCTGTAACTTCCTCTTCTTTCTCTCACAGTCTCCTATCTCAGAATACAATATTCGCCATCATCTATAGCCGCAATACATTTCCCTCATAAAAGAGGGTTTCCTTCTAGGGCAAAAACCCTAACATAATCTCTATAGTTAGATCTGCGACCTTATAATGAACGGTCCAGATTTATAATGAAATTACAATATACATTTACAAGGCAATTTTTCCTTCGGGGGATTCGCCCCCAAACCCCCGCTTGCCCCAGACCCCCCAGCCGGGGGGATAGCCCCCCCGAACCCTGCAGAGGGGGTACCCCCCCCCTCTGCACTCCCCCGCATGGAAGAGTGTACATACTTCTGGGGTGTAAATACTTCATGGGGTATAAACACGGCTGAAAGTAAAAGATCTCTGAATCAAGAAGATAATCAGGCTCCACAACCAACACTATCCATCGTCAAGACTGACATGTGGCACACGATCCACAACTCCGGAGCAAATCACTTCGAAAGTTTCAGTTTGAGATTTGAAATCCTCGAAGTCCGGAGAGCTGGAGAGCCGGAGTAAATCTCAACCGTAAAATCTAGAAGGATACGTGGCAACAAATTGTGAGCTTCGAAGATATCACTTCAAGAGCGTCAGTTTGAGATTTGAAATCCCCGAAGCCTGGAGAGCCGAAATAAATTCTCGACCGTCGGATCATTCGAAGTAAATCTCAATCGTCCGATCATCCGAAATAAATCTCAGTCGTCAGATCGTCCGGAGTAAATCTCAAGCGCCAGATCGTCCGAAGTGGATCTGGGCCATCTGATCTAGAAGAGACATGGCGTAAATCTCTTGAATCTATTCTGGCCCAACTGTCACTCAATCTTCTAACCTTTCCCAACTCAACGGTGTCTTGCATGGCCTTCCATACATAGCTTCATACGGTGGCATTCCAATGGAGCTATGAAAATTATTATTCTATGCAAACTCTACCAAGGATAGGTACTTCTCCCAATGGGTTTGATTATCCATAACATACATCCTAAGAATGCCTTCCATAACCTGATCTACTCTCTTCGTTTGCCCATCTATTTTGGGATGATATGTTGTGCTTAAGTTCAACTGAGTTCCCAACGCTGACTGCAAACTTGTCCAAAACCTAGATGTGAATCGAGAGTCCTTATCTGAAATTATCTTCTTGGGTAACCCATGTAAACAGATGACCTCACTTATAAACACGTGTGCCACATCAATGACATCATAAGTGTCTCTAACCAGAATAAAATGAGCACTCTTGGTCAACTTATCAACTATCACAAGAATGGCATTGTGTCTATGCGATGTGAACGACAATCCCACAACAAAATCCATAGAAATGACTTCCCACTTGGACATAGGAACATCGTGTGGTTGTAGGAGACCTGTCGGGTGGTGGTGGTCAGCCTTCACTTGTTGACACTCTAGGCACTTGGCGACGAAATGGAATACATCACGCTTCATGCCTGTCCAGAAGAAAAGCTTCTTAATGTTCGCGTAAATTTTCTTCACACCCAGATGTGCACAATAAATTGCTCTATGGGATTCCTTGAGTATGATGCTTCAAATATCCCCACCTTCGGGGATGTACATCCTTTTCTGATATCTCAACAATCCATTTGCTTCTAGGCTATATCCTTCATACTTTTGATCTACTTGCCTCCCACTCTAGAGGGTTGAAGTAACTTTCAAATACCAACTATCTCCAAGAAGTTGCCCCAACACACGCTCCCTCAAATTAACTTTTAAGGGTACCAAGGAGAAGACACGTGGTCTCCTGCTCAAGGCATCCGTGACCACATTCTCCTTTCCTTTAATGTACAAAATTCCAAAATCATACTCACTCATAAACTCACTCCATCGCCTTTGCCTGACATTGAGATCCCTTTGAGTGAAGAGATGCTTTAAGCTTTCATGGTCTGTTTTGAGCTCAAAGCTTCGCCCCACTAGATAATGCCTCCAAATCTTCAAAGCTAGTATTACAGCTGGCAACTCTAAATCATGAGTAGCGTAAAGCTCCTCATGTTGCTTCAACTTTCTCGATGCATACACTATCACTCCCCCATCCTGCATTAGCATGACCCCCAATCCTTGCTTCAAGGCATCCGTGCAAACTGTGAAGTCTTTTCCCATATCTGACACTCGTAGAATAGGTGCACTAGTTAGTAACCTCTTAAGCTCGATGAATGCAATATCACATTCTTCTGTCCATTCATACCCGACCCCCTTGCGATGAAAGGTGGTGATGGGTTTTGCTATTTTAGAGAACCCTTCCACAAATCTCCGATAATAACCCGCTAGCCCCATGAAGCTTCTTCCCTCATGAGCATTTTTTGGCACTGGCCATTCCATAATGGCCTTTACCTTTTCTGGGTCCACAAAGATTCCTTCACCGAAAATGATATGACCTAAATAGTGAATTTCTTTCCAGAAGAAAGAACACTTCGATAACTTGCCATACAATTTGTTCTCTCTAAGGCACGACAACACCACTCGCAAGTGTTCCTCATGTTCTCTTTCATTCTTGGAATAGATGAGGATATCATTCAAAAAGACCTGTACAAAGCGATGTAAGTACTTTCGGAATACACCATTCATGAGGCTCATGGATACTACTGGTGCATTGGTCAAACCAAAAGGTACTACGACGAACTAGTATTGCCCAAACCGAGTTCAAAATGCAGTTTTTGGAATATCGCCTTCCTTAATCCTTAATTGTTGATACCCCGATCGTAGATCAATTTTTGAGAAAACTGTTGCTCCTTTCATCTGATCAAAGAGGTCATCTATCTATGGCATTGGGTACCTATTTTTCACTGTATCACGGTTCAAGTCCCTGTATTCTATACACAGTTGTAAGGAACCATCCTTCTTCTTCACAAAAATTTTTTGGTGCACCCCAAGGTGAGACACTAGGCATTATTATCCCTAAGTCAAGTAGTTCCTTCAACTGCATCTGCAACTCACAAAGTTCTGGCGTTGTCATTCTATACATAGTCTTGGAAATTGGCTCCGCACCAGGTTTTAGCTCAATGGTAAAATCAAGCTCCCTCTTAGGAGGTAACCCTGACAACTCTTTCGGAAAAGCATCCTTAAACTCTAACAATATTGGATACTGATCCAAGGAGGGTCCTTTCCTTTCATTCATTGCTTCCACTACATATAATCAACAACCTTGCCTCATGCAATGTTTAACCTTCATGGCCGAGATAAAGCGTAGAGACACCTTCCTCTGTACACCATGGATCTCTACTGACCTCCCTTCATCATCAACACCAAGCACCCTCTTCGCGAAACAATCTACCAAAGCTCGATGGGCTTCTAACCAATCCATTACAATGATTAGGTCATATGTAACAACCCAAACCTCAACATGTGGATCGATCCCTTCTAGGTCAATTTTCATTGGAACTTGTTGTCAGTTGGTTATTGGGATGTTGATTCCAAGTAGGGTGTTGATTTCATCCCCACTCTATTTCATAATTGTGATTCTTCTGAATGTATGAAGAATGTTGTTAATATTCATATTGATTTTTCATTAGTTAGTGCATTGAACAATACAATGACTTTTGTTATTTGCATAACGATAAGGAATCTTTTAATCTTGCATCTTGATTTCAATGTTGGAACATTTGTAGTTTGTCACATCTAGTGATTTATTGGTTGATAACATTCCAACATAAGTGTCGTTATGATTTATGATATCAATTGGATATGTATTGGTGTCCTTCTCCATGGTTTGGATTTTAATCCCATCAAATTGTTTATTGATCTCACTTCATGGACACCCTTCACTTGATAAAACTTCATTAGAAACAACATTTGTTTCTCCACATTTGTCAATAATTTTTTTTTTTTTTTGTATTTTCTCATCTTTTAACTTCATAATTTGTACAAGTAGGCTTTGATTACGAGTCCTTAGGCAAGAATATTCTCCATCTTTCTCTGATAACTTCTTATCGAATTTCTCCTTGAGATCTTAAATTTGTTGTTGTGATACTTGATCATTTTGCTTATATTTTCTCACCTCTAGTTTTAAACAATAGATTTTATCATTAAGACACTTGGTTTCTCCTCTACATTTTTGTAACTTGTTTCACATCAATTTCAAAAGTATTTTTTTTTTACAAATTTGAAAAAGTGTCCTTAGTTGCTTCTATCATTAATGCCATATTTAATAGATGATATTGTCCTTGGATAATAATAACCCCTTGCCTATTTCTTTTTCACCATTGGTGCTTATTTTTGTCAATGATTAATATAAATGGATTACAAAATTCTTTTTCACCCTTATGCTTATGTTATCCCCTTTTAACTTATCTCTTGGATGACCTTTATTCAACTTGAAAGATTTTGACCTTTAATCTTCTACCATAACTTACCACCCTTATGGAGAGTCGTGTCGGGCAACATATTAACCTAGTATAGCTACACAATCCCAAGCGAGTTCCTTGGAATTTAACTAAGAATTACAACAATTCCTCCTTGCGATGAGATTAATTTATGCCTCACCTCAAACTTAATATGATTTTAAACCTTGAATGGTTGCGATGTTGTTTTTTGATGACAATGGGGGCAACCTCGGAGGACACGACCATGTGACCCCTATCGAGGGACTCCGCCCACTGGACATCAATAAACTTGACTAATAGTGACGATTTTATCCATGCTTTTGCAAATTGGAATGACATTTAAGCTTGTGGTGCTTACTATAATCCTTGTGCCATGGTTAGACTTGTACTACTAGCAAATTTTTATTTATTTTAAACTAATTATTAAATAATAATTATAAAATATATTTTTTTATTAAAAAAACAAAGGGTTTAGGCCCACATGCCTTACCCATACCTCCCATGCAAACGAACACAAAACAAAATAGGATTTGACCCCTCCAGCTCATTTTCTCTTTCGAAATTAGGTTTTAATCTCTCGCTCGAGGGTTTTGAGGGCGCCACCCTAGTTCCATGGCCGACCGCTTGGAGAGCACAGCCGCACCCATTGCTTCGAGAGCACAGCTATGACCATAGTTGCCAGGCTCGCTGCCCTTCCACACCTGTTCAACGACGGCCCGTGGATTCTAGTGGGAACATAGCCTGGATCGGTTCTTCTTCTTCCTCATCACAATCCGCTAATGTTGGGTTTTGTAATAGGGTGGAATGAGTACCTGTTTCATCGTGGTTTTCGGCATTATAGGCGTTCCCGGGTTTCGAACTTTGGTGAGGATTTGGGTTCTGCTCTTGAATCATGAGGATTAAGATTGTATTATACGATGTAAATTTGTGTGTATGTGTGTGTGTGTGTGTATATATATTAACTTCAAACTTTGGTCAGATCACCTCCCTCTGTAAATATATCAACTTTCTTCATGTTGTGTGTTCCTTGTTTACATTAGTTCTTCAAATACACGCATGCTGCAAATATGTTCTACTTCTTTTTTTGAGTCACGGGGAAGCAAAGTGGATGACCAATTGTGATTTGGATGACTGGAGGTCGTGGTTGTAGCAGTGAATTGGTTGTGTTCTAAGAGAATGGACTTTTCAAGATTACAGACAATTTAACTCTAGCCTAGAATGCGTATGGATGGGACAAGGCATCAAATCTCATTCACTTGGAAATCAAAATACAAGAGAGTTAACAACGTTGATCCTATGGCAACATGCATGGGATCATTGCAATGCATGGACTCTTTGATGGCATGTAAGTAAGGAAGAAGAAGACTTACTTCCCTCCATCATTATCTGCAACATTATCAGGGTTTTTCTTCGGATATATACAAGAAAAGTGATTGGGTATATCTGATATATCTCAAAACCAATTGGGTGTCTCTTCAGTGCAAAGAAATCATTGAATTAGATAGTTAGTGTCTGTGCAAATCCATTTGGCTTCTATATTGTTGAAAAAAAACTATTGGGTGTACATGGTTTTCTCTATAAAAATTCATTGGGTAAACATAATTTTTTTATTTTTTTTTGTGAAAATTTTGTTGGGTATAGACATTTTTTTTTCTTGTGAAGATTCATTGGGTGTAGATGTTTTATTTATGTGAAAAATCATTGGGTTTCACAGGTTTTTATGTGACAAGTCATTGGGTAAACAATATTTTTTTTTTTTTTTCGTGAGTATCATTTGGGTTTACGGTGATGGGTAGTAAGTGGAGGAAGGCAAAGAGTGCCCCAACATTTAATGACTTTGGTAGACATAGGTGCACTTAGGTCCTCTCATTCTGGGCGCCTGATTCCTTTAAGGTCTCCTTCGCCTCTGGGCTTCATAAGAACATGTAGCATGGCCTCCAGGGTGGGTTTATTGTTTTGATATTCTCCAGTTTTAATAAGAAACAATATACTGATGTTTCAAATGGGTTTTGTTTTTCGAGACGTGAGTATCCATTGTATTATTTGTTGTCTAAGTTTTAGAAAGTTTGGTAGGCTTTGTAGTTTGCGTGGCATTGGTCTTTTTCTCGAAGAAAATCAACAGCTCTCATACGAAAATAACAATGAGGTGACAACAACATTGAAGGGAACATATGAGCATGAGAATGAATCCTAGAAAGTATACCCACAACCCTCAGATGAAAAAAAATCCCTAAGAAAGAAGCCCTAGAAACTCTAATTTCTGAGCTATTTGCTAACATTTCTGCTTCGAAGGCAGCCTATGCGCAGCTTCAAGTAGCCCATATTCCTTGTGATCAAGTGAGAAAATAAATATGGCAGATAGGTCATTGCAGAGCTCAAGCATTCATACAGTGAGAAGGAGAAGCCCCCGACATGTAACAACCCAAATCAGATTGCAGATGAAGAGGTTGCAGACCATGTTGGCACAAAGACAAAATCCCTGTGGGTGGTCAAGCCCAGGTTTCAGTTTTGAAACTGGGCTATGATACCATATGTAAGGCCTTTTATAGAGAGCCTCAAAATAAATAAATAAATCTATTCATCTTCTTACAAAATAAATTAAATTTAGTTCATGGTTTTCTTTTCACAATTTTCTTTACAGCAACATAATAATCAACAACAACATAATAACAACATAAAATGCACAAAATACATACCTCTATCTGTATATTAGTTGATTTAGTCCCTGGTTCTCTTGTTCTTGAGCTTGCCCAAACTGCCCAACTGAATATTAACCTCCCAGCCAACTAGGAACAACCTCTCCAACTCCCTAGATCCAGGAATCCTTGCGGTTTCCTGGCCCCCGAGCCCAAAGTTCCCAGCAACAACAGTGCTCCGTGAGAGTTCCCAAAACAATTTGTTCTCCCCTTTTCCTCCTCCTCTTGCAGAATTTTCCCCAACACAAAAAAATGAGACCCCTTCCAAGTCCTCTCCTCTCTTCCTTATCCTCCCCTCTCCTTCAATTCCCCAACTACCTTATCCCCCTCATTAATTCCCCAACAACCTTATCCTTTCATTAATTACTTCACCTACCTTTTAATAATAAAATAATAAAAAGACTCATTTAATTTATTTTAATAATTAATTAAATTTAAATTAAAAACTATGAAAATTAAATAATCAATTTGGGTTGTTACATGGTGGCTTTCACTTCCATAGCTTTTGTTCCCATCTATTGCATTTAGAATCAAGAAAATATATGGGGTAGATTGTGGGATCCTTGGAATGAGATTTTTGTAGAGTGTAGAACATCGTTGACCAAGATATTTGTCAAAAATAATTTGTGTGTAGAATATTCACACAACAGCATATAAACAATCAATGAGCTTTCACACACATGCATCCATCTTCGACAAGGGTCCAATAGCATCAACAAGCAACACTTGACGAGCATCCACCAAAATCTCATCATCGTTTATTTATTTATTGAGGAAGCATCACGTTCTTTCATTTTCAACCTGGGTGACAACAACAATAAATCTTTCGATCTAAGAGTGACATCTCCTTTTCTATTGCAGAGTTCTATCTCCATCAATTCAATTAGATTTTCATTGCACAGGGCGTTGTCTATAGTCAGCACATCTGGTTGCTTCATAATAACCGACTAACAGAGGGTCTTTCTGGTTTCTTGTGCAGGATCATTTGCAGTAGACCAATATCTCATAATTTATGTGATGGAGTAACATCTATGAACATCCATGAAGTGCCAAACAATATCTGCGAGCAATTAAAACAAAAATGTTATGCATAACATCAACATTATGCAATCATCTTTAATATAAAGCAATTATTCTTCATCTCTTTAATATAAAGCAGTTATTCTTCATCTCTTTCTCCTTTTGCAGGTTTGAGCCACCCCCATTCAGTGTTGTTGTGAAAGAGACTGCATCATGACATGCACACACGAGACCGTCAAGATAGATGTATCGGGGAGAACAGTCTACCATCTTTATTCATGCTTTGATAAGTATTTATATAATGATATGGATGGTTGGAGGGGTTGCACACGCTCCAACTAATCTCCGATTTAGGCCCATTTATCCATTATACACATATATTTATCCACTTTAGGTTATATTGCATTCATAGGTATGATGACATTTATGAGGCCCACTCAACACCGACCAACAACCCATACAACCTTCTTTGATATCTTTGAGTTGTCTTTAGCTTTGTTTTTCTCCTTCAAACTCCCTCTTCTTTAGCATCAAGCTGGCTATTTATTACTTTTGTGGGGGACCACGAGTCTCCAACAATTTTTACAACTATTTTGTGCCATGTAGTGGTTGTTTCAATTGCTAACCATTACCCTGCGATGAAGTGATTTTCTATACTATGCGGAGTGTAGGGCGTGAAACTCTTTGTAGTTCCCCACTTTCCTCCACATCCTCATGCCATTGCCTTATGCCTTATGCCTCATACCTTGATACCTTGGTTTTCCACGATGTAGACAAACCCCTTCTCCTAGTCCTCTACATTGTCACATGCTACATGCCTTACACCTTTTGCCATTGCTTGATGTAGAGTGTAGAGTGTGGAGTTACACTCCTTTCCAACTCTTAGCTGATAGCTTCACATAACAAGTCTCCACATGCACTTTGTTGTTGCATGCAGAGTGCATACGTAACCTTCCCTCCAACTCCCCCAAATATTCACATGGAAAAAGCTCTACATGACTTAAAGCTTCTAAGGCATTGCTTGCCTTAACCATCTATGATGGCTAACAAGCTACTACTAAGGTTTGGATGGAGGCTTTAAGGCCATTGAACTTGCAAACATGATGACTTCTGCATGTTGGTCTTAATCTTATGTTCATAGTAAAATTGGATCTAATGCTTAAACCCATTTCAAACCACACCTCCCTATTGAAGGATTTTGAGTTCCGCAAAAGCTCAAACACTAACATGTCATTTTCCAAGTAATCTTGAAGTTGGACACCCTAATACAAAGTTCTTTCCCAATTTCCTTAATATTGGCTCTAATACCTATATATGATATGTAATTGTTTATCCTATCATCGAATAGATTCACTAACATGGACCTTAATGTAGAAATTATGTTTTATTTATCTCTATTTACTATGCCATCGTGCTTAAAAATTGATTTATAAAACTTCTAGACTATAATCATAGTGCGAAAAACAATACTAAATAAATCAATCATAAACATAATAATAACACATACATTTTTTTACCTTGGAAACTGGAATGAGAAAATGACCTATAAACTGTTGTGGATATTCCACTAGAACAATTCATCATAATAGATCTTGTAATATTTTGAAATCTTTTATTGTGTAGGTTTATTTCCCTAGATCTCATATTTATTATCACTATCTTATTGCTCAAATTTATAAAAATATTTGAAATAAGAAAATGAAAGAACAAGCAAATGAACACACCATCCACACAAATGAACACAAGATGTAACATGAGAAACCAGATACAGGAGAAAACCCAGCTAGAAGGTGAGGCCTATTGTATGCTCTCTTTTCTTCAATTATGAAAACACGAATAGAAAGAAAGGGGAACCCATTATGGAGCTGCCCATGACACTATGTCCTGGATGGCTACTACATAATCTTCTTCCTCCTTTTGTTATTCTCTTAAATCCCACTCCTAGATGCCCTGCTCAACTATAGAACAAGTACAATGCTAAAAGAATGGAACCCTCTCTCCCCCTAGCAGTCTGATATTTAACATAGTTTGATAGCCATCTAGGGTTAGGGTTTTTGCATGCCTCAACCCTCAATTAGTGTCAGGGTTTTGGACCTTCTAGAATCTTCTTGAAAGTCCAGATGTGACTAGCCCCCATGCGTGAGTAATGGGGTTGATGTGGCATCAACTTAGTACCATGGTGGTGTACCATGGTGGTCAACAAGATAGGTCAACTTGCGRGAGGCATAACTTTCGCATATGAACTTCGATCGAGGTGATTTTCGCACCATTAGAAGGTTTTCGATGTGCAGAACAATGTCAAAGTGCTATGGGCTATGCTCACAAAGTTTTGACCCAAAAAARTGTTGTTTGGTGCCTCAAAATGGCTTTGGAAGGCTTCAGACCCCAAATCTCCAACTAGGACCTGACACTAAAATGGGCCTTGCAAACCGATTCCTCCAATTTTTCCACCCAACAAGTATCAAGATAGATGACAAATTATATAATGATCCATTTCAAATCAAGAAATGAAAAAGTATGGCTTCATCTACTCTGTATTAATCGAGGATTACATGTAAGGGGCCACACTTTCACTAAGTGTTATTGCTCTCCTATTACATTCCTAGAGACATTTTGTTATTGCTCTAGGATAATCTTCATAACCATGTGCAAGTCGTGTTTTTCCTTTCGTCCAGTTGGCTTATAGAACAAAATTTTGCTGCTACAATTCTTCATATTCCTTTGAACCAACAACCATTGGTTTTGTGCTCTGGGTCATGCTCTCTCTTAGATTTGCATGCCCAGAGCGTCGGGACATTTTTGCTCAAGATTAGGTAGACTCGCTAATTGAGATTTTGTCCTTTTCATCTTCAAAATTGTTCTCCATTGTTGAGTCTAGTGTATAGAGTCCTTGGAATCTTCAACATTAATCTTCTTTCTTGCCTTTTGCTATGAAGGCCAATATATAGGCCAACAAACCAGACAACCTTCTATGTTGTCTTCGTCCTATCTCCAACTCTAGTTTTCTCCTCCAAACTCCCTCTTCTTCAACATCAAGTTGTCTCTTTATTACCTCTGTGCCATGTAATGGTTGTTTCAACTATTGACGRTTACCCTATTGTGAAGTGCTTTGCTATACTATGTGGAGTGTGGAGTGAAAAACTCTTTGTAGTCCCCCCCCTTCCTCCACATCCACATGCCACTACCTCATGCCTTATGCCTCATATGATGTGCAAAATGCAGAGGCACTCCTTATCCYGGTCTTCCACATTACCACATGTTGCATACCTTACACCTTAGGCTATTGCTTGATGCAAAGTGCAAAGTGCAAAGTCACACTTCGTTTCAACTCCTAGCCAATACCTCCACATAGCAAGTCTTTGCATGCCCTTTGTTGCTGCGTGCAAAGTGTAGAGGTAACCTTCCCTTTGACTCCTCCAAGCTTTTGCATCCCAAAAATTTTGCATGACTTAAAGCTTCTAAGGCATTGCTTGCCTTGACCATTTTTGAAGGCTAATAAGGTATTGCTAAGGTTTGGATGGAGGCTTTAAGGCCATTGAACCTATAAACCTAGCGATTTCTGCATGTTGGTGTTACACTTGTATTTGGGGTAAAACTGAATCCAATGCTTAAACCCATTTCAGATCAATAAAATTCTAGAAGCTATTATTACACAAATCACATAAATATGAGCAAGCTAGATATAAGAGAACCATTTACAATTAAATTAATATGATAATATTATCTTCCACTTTTCTTTTTCAGAAAGAAAAATATCTTATATTAGTTAATATAATAAATATGTTCCCAAGAGGACATTACAACTTAAATCAACCTGTCTTCAGTTCATGACTGTTCCCATCATTTAACCTTCACCAAAACTTTTCTAAAACCAAATACACCAACAATTACCTTAATGTTAATACCTTGTTTACAAAATTATCAAAACACAAAAGAAACATTAACTAGTCTTTTACAGTGAATATCCAGCCTGTCATTTTCCTTTGTATCGGTATTCTTTATCTTGTAGACACTTTTTCATAGTTCCCTGGAAGACCAACTGTGATTTTTGTGAAAATAACACCTTCCTCATCCAGCTGTAGTGCTTCCTTGGACATCTGATCCGCAACCTTGTTATATGTTCTATAAATGTGATGTGCTTTGAGTTGAATAAAACTTCCACACAATCTTCTGATTTTTTCCATCCATGGCTGCAAAGCGAGTACCTGTAAATTATTATCATTATTGAACCAGTGAATAATGATCTTAGAATCACCTGCCAACATTAATCTTGTAACCTTCAATACATTTGCAAAATACAAGATGCACCATAAAGCTAACAGTTCTCCTTTTGTATTTGTCCCATACCCACAGTTCATTTTGATATTGAAGGTCCCTAAGGTTGAACATTTTAAAACAACCCCTGCCCCACATTTTTTGCCCATGTCCTATGAGGCTCCATCAAAGAACCCTACTGCATAATCCCAATCCAAACAAGGAGGTCTATCAATCCTTATTTTTTTTAACTCCTGGACAGGTTTGTAATCTCCCAAGGCCTGTAGGATGTAAGTACACACTCTGCCCAGGCTAGGAAATGCATTTTCAAATATAATTATATTTCTGTGTTTCCATACCTCCCAGCGGATGAAGCATGAAATTTCTTCCCAATTGTCCTTTTTCCCAATCCAACTTTTAAAGCATTCTTCTAACTCTCTACCCCCCCCCACCACTATGTAATATTAAATCCTTTGAAACAGTGGCCCAAATGTTTTTTATAAAGCTACACTTAATAAAAAGGTGGTTTATTGTTTCCTCATGACTCCCACACAAAACACACTTGCTTGGTCCATTAATACCTCTTTTCCTCAAAATTTCCCATGTAAGTATCCTTTGTTCAAGCATTAACCAGATGAACAACTTTATTTTTAGTGGTAAATGCCAGTTCCATAGTTTTGTGTACCAGAACTTAGTATCTTCTATCCTCTCCTTAAATAAAAGTGCATTATAAGCTAACTTTGCACTTACCTGACCCTTTTTTGTATCCCAAGACCACCTCAAATCATCTTTTTCTTCATTCAGAACTATACTTGCTCCACTTAAACCTTTTGTATAGTTTGTCCACTCCCATTTTAATTCTCTTTCCAGCCCTAGCAACTCAGCCTGTTTCCAACCAATATGTCCTGTAAAATCCCCAGCCTGTGCCAAGTAAACCAAACCTTGTTCCTTCAGTACCATAATAAGGTAAGATGAGAGTTTATAAAAATTATAACACCCCACCATAGGGTCTAGATCTAAACGAACAACCTTTCCATTCCCAGGCTTCCATGCCAACCAATCTGAGATTACTGGTAATGAGGAGATTAAGGCTCTCCAGAAATTTGAGGCTCCAACCCAATTTTTCTTTTCCAGCCTAAACCAAGTTTCCACAGACTTTTTTTGTAGGAATTTTTTAATAATGACCTCATGCCATAGTCCAGGCAACATTAAACATCTCCACAGACTTCTTACTGCGAACGCTTTACCAAATGTATAAATATTTTTTATGCCCCACCCACCTATCTTTTTTGGTTTTGATATCCTTTCCCAACTCATCAAATGCATACCTTTCTTATCTTTTTTGCCTGTCCATAGAAAATTGAACATCCTTCGTCTTATATTATTCATTACACTTCTTGGTATCTTGGCCAATGATAACCAATATACATAAATACTTTCTAGCACTGCCTTCACCAAAGTGACCCTTCCTCCTAAAGAAAACCATCTATGTGTCCAGTGTACTATTAGTTTTTTGAATTTATTTTCCAGCCACATCCAATCAACACGATTATAACAATTTGGTTTTATGTAGTATCCCATATACTTAAACCCTTCATCAACTAATTTTACCTCAAAAGGAAACAAACCTTTTAACCATCCTGGTTCTTTAGTTTCCCACCCTGCTTCTAAAAAAAATAGACTTCTTACTAGTGAAAGCCATACCTGTAGCCTTATTATTATCTTTATCTTCCACTTTAATACTAACATAGTTGATAATTTTGATACAATATCTTATAAATTGTTTGGATAGTAATTATTTAAAATTTACACATAATATCATATTACAATGAAATATCTTTATATTAAATTTTGTTACCATAAAATTATATATTTATATTATTATTGACAACGAACATATACAAATTAATTGAATATTGTCGTACCTTACTCCAATCGGTACTAACATCATTAAACATCCCATTTTATAAATAATATTTAATTCTGTATTATACATACCAACTTTCTTACTTATTTGGTAAAGCCACCTAATATAAATCATATTTAACTATGTACAATACACACTAATCTTACTAACTACAGTGTAAAGCGACCTAAAAACGACTTTGCTATTCTTCATAGCCACCTAAGAAGACTCATTAATATGGACCACGAGAGTCTAAAGTCAATGACAAGGGGCCGATGAGTAGGTGTAGTTTGGGGAAGAAATAATGAATACTCTTGAAAATTTGAGGCCACCAATGCAATAGTTTCCCTTTCTTCCCTGCCTCGTCCTAATTGCTTGGTTGAAGTGGGTATTGGATTTTGGCTAAAATTCTTCAGTGGGTATTGGATTTTGGGCAAATTCATCTCAGAAAATGGCTTGGATTACCCGTTTTGTCGTGATGATATCGTTTCTGGCCCTTGGCATTTTGGTATCTCCAGAGGCATTTGGATCAAAATTTGGAGGAAAAACAGCAGAAGGGTCGGCCAGAATTGGAGGGTCTTCAGCTTTATTTTTGAAGTTGGCTCACTTGCTGAGCTTTGCCACAGCTTTTGGATCAGCTTTGTGGGTCACGTTCATTGGTGGTATTCTTATGTTCAGGCAAGTCCCAAATTCTCTTGTTTTTTTGATATACTATTATTATTGTTGTCGTCAAATAAATGAATGAATAAATCAATCAAATGGGATTTTTAAGGTTTACAAATTCTCAAATGGGTTTTTCTGGGTGTTTTTCCCTCTCAATGCAGAAATCTGCCCAGGCACCAGTTTGGGAATCTGCAGGCAAAAATGTTTCCTGCCTACTTTTCCATGGTATCGGTGTGTGGGGCTATCTGTGTTGCGGCATTTTCTCTAACGCACCCTTGGTCTTCTGCCTCTTCTGTTGAGAAGCTTCAGACGGGGTTGTTGGTATCCTTTTTGGTCTTTACTCTATCCAATTTATTGATTTTCACTCCAATGACACTGAATGTAAGTCGTCCTCCTTATTTCTCCCTGTTTATTTTCTTAGGATGACAAATACTTGACTCTTAATTTTATGGGAATCGACCGATATTTCGGTTTATATTAAGATTAGTTTTATTTCTATGGAATTCACTGGTTTCTAGTTTATATGGAGATATAAAATGGGACCAAGTGGGCTTGGTGTAATGGTTATTGGGTTGCGTTTTCCAATCAGTCAACTGTGAGTCATTCCTTATGGAGTGATTCACGGGGCAGCATAATATCAGTACTCTGATGGCATGGGTTAGAGTGCCAGAGGAGCATAGGTCTCCACCTTCTTGGGAGCCTACCTTGCGTTCCTTTTACCGTTTATGTCTTAGTATTGTGGATCAGAACAGGTTGGGTTTGGTGTACAGTTGTCGGATGCTTGCCACAATGCCACAACTTTTTCTTTCATATATTGAAATGTGTATACGTGGATGTAATGCATTGGAATAGGGTCTGCATTCTTTGTCGTCATAAAATTTTGATTCGACATAGAACGCGTGGTTTCATTTCGTTACCAAAGTGAATCCCATGTTGCTATTCACACAGGCAAACAATTTGGTCCTCCCTTACTAGAGGCCAAACAGAACTTTGTCCTCAGGAACATAGCGCATGTAGTAAAGACGATGAATGTCATCAGCAAGAATGTAGGTTTTGAATACCTTGGGAGCTTGTGTAACAGACCCAGACCCCTAGTCTAGCTCTGATACCACACTGCAACATGCCCAGACCCCTATATGAACCACATTACCACAATTCCAGATCCGTCCATCAAAATTCTTCTAATCTAGCTCTTAATATAACTCTGATACCTTTAATTATACCATTACAACCTTCCTAAAGGCTGGTATAACCATATACTCTGCTCTGATACCTCTATTTCACATCCTGGTCACCCTTCCAGGTATAAATCCTTCACTAAGGTACCCCTGGTATCATAATTCTGCCCTGTTGTGAATGTATAATGCACACTGTCATGATATGCAGCATATAACATAACAACAATAGCAATAGAAACATGCATAAACACTATAAACCATAAATAACATATGTACACAAGATAAAACACTGTATTAAGCACATAAACCATAATCATAACGTTTATCTTACGTAAATGGCACCAACTGGCTGCAGACCCTAGATGTTTTTTCCAGCCATAGATTCTGCTGCTCCAATTCTCTCAGCAGTAGGTCACCCTCTAGCGATGGTTATGACTCCACCAGGGCAAAGGCACTCTCTCTAGGCCAGCTAAGGTCTCACAGTCAGTATTGGGTTCAAAATAGGCCAAGGTACCAAACTCCAACAACTCCAACCAACAAGCTCTCTTCCACCTCAGTCTGCACAACTCAAGGAAGTGTACCCCCTTCTCTGCACCACATTCCCTTAGGCTGTCCCACTTCCCTTCCAGGTCTTTAGCACATGCTAGACAGGAAGTCTCAGAGTTGTGGCTCCATGAGCTCCAGTTGCTCCCATGTAGTCTCTGTTGATTTTTCATAAGCATTAGGTTAAGCATGAAGTTCATTCCATTTTATCATTTTATCATTTAACCATAACCATAAATGCTACAGCAACCAAGATCACAAGAAGAAGCACCATGCACAAGAACACAAAATGTATCATGGGAAACCCTTCTCGACAAGGGAAGAAAACCCAACGAAATCCTTTTGCTATAATCTTCAAGAGAAAGACCTTTGCCACCAAGAAAAACCTAGCACACAAGAGGGTGCTCAAACCCTAGAACTCTAGCGCCCAAGAGAGGAGCGCACCTTTTGCCAAAGAAGAGTACTTGCTGAAATTTTCAAACTCACAAGAAAGATATGATTCCACAATGGGGAATTATCCCTTACTTATATTAGACTTGTACAATCAACAAAGACGTCTATTGGCTCAACAGGGCCGACCTCTCTAAGTCACTTTATAATATATTATTATAATTAATATTAATATTAATTATCTTTTACATTTATTATTAATCACATTAAGGTGGGGCCGACCTGTACCCTATAACAATTAGGGCTACAGGTAGGTCTGACTCTTGAACAATATATAGCAAAGGATTTGATACACCCACTAGGGGCACATCCATAGGGATGTCATAGCTCTGGCTCACTGCATTACACAGAAGAACCAGATCTACACACGTTCACTTGTGCTCATCCA
>JASDQU010223477.1:0-10437 GCA_032191745.1 Picea mariana | reverse complement strand
TCTCCGCTCTCGTTTCATACCGAAAATAATCTGGATCAATGGTATCAGAGCAAGTTGATCTTGATAATTTTTCAGTGCATGTCCCCGACGAGGTCCGAGTATAGAAATTTGGGTCTTAAGCTTGTCTCTCTTGAGGATAATTGCTCTTTCACGCCCAATAAAACCTCCGTGGCGGAAGAAAAGAAAAACGACGGAGTAGAAGATTCCATCAATTTGTTGCTTGAGCAAGCTCTCACGCGACAGAGGGACGAAATGATGGAGAATTTTTCCCACATCCTTTAACGTCTACCAATAGTAGCATGCACATCTTCATCAAGTAGCCACTTTGTAAGCACCTCTCCTTTCAAGGTACATGTTAGTTTGATATTCCCATATTTGAAGGCCAGATAGATGCAGATGCCCTAGAAAAATGGTTAAATCTGCTAGAAGGTTATTTCTCTGTTCACAACTTTTCTGATAGGGAAAATATTACTGTCACACTCCTTAAGGATCTCCCCCATGTAAAACATTGGTGGGAAGCTTACTAGGAGAAAAGTTACACAGATAAGTATAGAATATATGGGGCTGAGCCCAATTGGGATTTTTTTGTGGATGTGGTCAAGGAACAATATTACCTTGTTGGAAACTATGAAGACTGATACATGAGATGGACCACATTACATCAAGAGATGGGCCAAGTAGTGGCAGAGTTCACCAATAACTTCCATAAATTGCGCACCAATTTGGGTATCAAAGACTCAGAGCGACATTTGGTTCTGAAATATGGTGGGGCTCTGCACAAATACATCCAAACTGAAATGGATTTTCTGGAAATCTCATCACTAGGTGTTGCTTATCGACATGTTAAAATCGAGAAGAAATTTAAGCACCAAAACAAACGAGAGTTCGGGTCTGCAAATCCACAACAACCAAAGCATGATAAAGATGGTCCTAACAAACAACCTCTCGAAAACTCATCTAAGCCACATAAGGGTAACAAATAGACGAAGAAGGACACTAGAAAATGGTGTGATTTCCACAAAATACCTTAGCACAACACCAATGAATGTCGCTCAAAATAGTCATTGGTGGTCGAGATCAAAGACAAGGAGCCGAACCCTGATTCAGAATCTGATTCAGAAAATACTAGTAGAAGACATATCATCAACGCATACCCCACTGCTACTGTCATGACCACAACAATTCAACCAAAAGAACCGATGGATCCTTAAGAGGAGGAGTTCCTTTTTCATTCACAGATGTGGGTGAAGGGGACCCCGTTGCATTTTATTGTTGATAGTGGAAGCTAGAAGAACCTCATCTCAGCAGGGGTCATCAAACAGATGGGATTGTCGACAACACCACACCCACAACCATACAACATCAGGTAGCTTCACCAAGGATGAGATATTCATGTAATACAACAGTGTCGATTTTCATACGACATCCATCCCTTCAAAGATGAGGTATTATGTGATGTTTCCCCACTGGAAGTCTGTGATGTTCTTTTGGGCCAACCATATATGTGGAAGCACCATGTTATTTATGAGTCTCAACCTTGTAGTGTCATTGTTACTCCAGGGGGTCATCTCTACAGGATACTAGAGGTAGTTCCAGCTACTGTCCCACCTAAACAGTGCCGCAAGGTAGTATCTCATACTACAAAATTCAACTTCTTCACAATTTGTTCAAAAGGTGAATAAAAGGACATTGAAACCACTATAGCCTTGACCCAAGCACCTTCTATCCAACAGAAGCAGGTTGACAATATTGCAGCAAAGTGAAAATATTCCTTTTTCACACAGTCATCTCATGTATCCCAACTAGTTGAACAAAATCAACCCCTCCAACAACAGGTTCGTGACAGCCTTCAACAAGCTAAGCAACACAACTTCTCCAGTAAGGCAAACAACTCATCAAGATGCAGATTCAACAAACATTTTTCCCTCTCCCCCAGGCACTCAACGAAATTGAGACCATTTATTCCTAAGGAGGGAGGATTGATCAAGGTAGATATCGATGGCTACCCACCTATTCCAACTGGCTCAAAACAATTTTCTGGTAACTTACTATTTTTAGCAATTTTTCGGTTCCTAAATTTCTTGGGCCATTTTGAAGGCCTAAATGAATCTTTTTCGGGATAAAGCACCTTAATTACAACTAAAGGCTCTCATTGATCCCCTAAAATGAATATCCTCAACGATACCTTTCCAAAGAACTATCGTATGACCCAAATGGAGATCGTATGCCAAAGCTACGCCCCCGAGAAGTTGATACACCAAACTACCCAAAACGGGGTCCACAAAATTGTTGGCTTTTCATCTTCCGGGGTTAGGGTTTTGGATTTTCTTTATGATAAAAAGGCCTTTGGAGCCTCATTGTAACATTCATCTTCTTGCGAATGCAAGTATCGATCACATCTCTTCTCAGAGATAAGCTGCCACCATTCTAGTGAGTCTTTCACTCTGTATTTCTACAGTTTTGTACTTTTCGCTGATTAAAAGAAATTGTGTATTATTGTATATATGTGCCTTGTTTTATATTTCCGATATATCTCTATTATATTATTGTCGCTCTTGCAATATCTTTATGTATTGTTGTTTTATATCTCCACTCTCATTTCATACCGAAAATAATCTGGATCAGAATATGTGCACCAATGCTCTATCCCTGAACAATGCCCACCGCGGACCACAAAGGCGTTTAAAAAAAATTACAAGGATAGGTTGGTTTTGGATCTAATGCAATCAATGGTTCCATTGCAATAGATACCAAAAACCACATATATAATTAAATAAACCTTATAAAAATATATTTCTTGAAAAAAAATCTCGTTGTGAAATACAGAGAGGGAAAACAAGAGAAACAACAAGGAAGTTAGGGCTTCCAAGAAGGAAGAATCATTTACAGATCCATGCTACCAAAATTCATAGGTGCTTCTCCATCTACATTAATTGCAATCAGGTTTCCTAGCTTGGTTGAATAGTTGAGGAGGAGCATGGAGCAAAGGGGAATGCATCTACACTAAAGGTATGATGGTATCAATGTATTTCTTTCATTTCCGTTAATAGATCATTTGTTTTCCCCTATCTACATTGTTCAATTCAATTGTATAAGATAGATCTGGTCTAATTTTAAATATATTAGGATATATCTATTGGATTTTATTTTCTAACACTAGAAGAATAGTAGATCAATAGTTGTTTGTCTCATTGTGCGCAAGAAGCAGATCACATGAGCTGGAGGTGGATCTCAAGAGTTGCATTAGCCAGACACATGAGGAAAATTGTCGATTGAAAGGTATGTTCACCATCCTTCTTGGTTAAAAGGAAAATCATCTAAGGAAAAGCCATATAAGTCTAGCCCTATATCTTTCTAGGATTAGTGGGCAAATCCTAGGGAGCTCTTACCATCCACCCATGAGATTTTCTCCATAACATCTAGATCTAGAAGAGACTACTCCAAAGATATCGTGTCATGCATTGGATGACATCAGTACTCCACAAACCCTCAAGATACAAGGATACATCAAAAAGAAAAAAGTAACAATGTTGATTGATTCTAGTAGTACCCATGAATTCATCAATTACAAATTAGCAAAAGATCTCAATTGATTTGTATTTATAGCACCAGAGTTTCAAGTAATGATTGCAGATGGAGGCACCATCAATTATTTTGGGAAGTTCCATAGTATTAATTTCAATATGAGGGAGTATTTTTTTTAGTCCCGTGATTGCCATCCAAATGGGTGGTGTTGATGTTGTATTGGGGGTCCAATGGTTACAATAATTGGGAACAATGGCCTTTAATTTTCAAGATATTTTCATGATATTCTCCTCATAAGGAAAGTAAATTGACCTAAGAGGTATCCAAGGGAAACAATCTAAGGTGATAAACTTTAAGAGCACGAAAAAATTAATCAAAAAGCAACACCATGGTGTAATTTCACAATTGTGCTCACTAGATGTTCCAACACCTATATCCTTTGCTCTGATAGATCTCCAAATAGCTATCAAAAACCATTCCAAGGTATTTGGAGAGATGCCTAAGGGTCTTCCACTTTTTTGAGATCGTGACCATGCTATTCATTCGTAACCAGAAAGTGTACCACCTAACATTACGCCTTATAGGTATCCTTATGCATAGAAGAGTGAGATTGAGCATATGATCCAAGAAATTTTAGAGGTGGGCACCATTCAACCTAGCCAAAGTTCTTTCTCTTCACCAATAATGATGGTTACAAATAAGGATGGTTTATGGCATATGTGTCCATATTATAGACAACTCAACAAAATGACCATCAAAGACAAGTTTCCTATTCCCGTCATTGATGAATTATTAGATAAATTGCATAAACAATTTTCTTTACTAAGTTGGATCTTCATTTGGGATATCATCAAATCATAATGAGATAGGAAGACATTCCCAAAATAGCCTTTAGAACACATGAAGTTCATTATGATTTTTTGGTTATGCTATTTGGACTTATTAATGCACCTTAAACATTTCAAAGCTTGATGAATTCTATTTTCAAACCCTTCCTTAGAAAAATTGTGTTAGTATTTTTTGATGACATACTAAGCTACACCAAATCTTGTTCATAACATGTACAACATGTCGACAGAGTATTACAATTTTTGGAAGAGCAACCAATTTATGCAAAGTCTTCCAAGTGTTCCTTTGGGGTTCAAGAAGTGGAATATTTGGGTCACATTGTATCTCATGAAGGTGTAAAAGTGCACCCTAACAAAATTAAAGCTATGAGGGTCTATGGATTAACATGCCCCTCCACTTAAAACAAGCATTGTCCTCAACACTTGACTAACTACTAGTGTTTCTGCAAGAATAACTCATCTTCCCATGTTGCATTTTCCACTGGTAGATTCTTCCATTTGACGAGGTACTCAGTAATTGCTTGAGAACATATTTTATATTTTGTGCTACTAGTTGATTTCTGTGTAGTTATAGAGACACCAAGTATGATTTTGGCTGATGGCATTGTAGTAGCTATGTACTACTAGTTGATTGTTGCATAATCATAGGTATGACTATGGTTGATGGCATTGTAGTAGTTTTGTGCTACTAGTTGATTGTTTCATAGTCATGGAGGTTGCAGACTATGATTATGGATGATGGCATAGTAGTAGATGTGTGCTACTAGTTGATTGTTGCATAATCATATAGACTATTGGAATTCATGGTGGTAGCTTGTGTAGCTATCAATTGATTACAGGAGAGAGACACTGTGTCTTTGGATAGTAGTTGTTTGCTACTTGGAGTGGTCGTGTACCACCAGATAGTAGTTGTGTACTACTATGGAGTTCTACTGGATGGCATTGTAGTAGTTGTGTTCTACTAGTTGATTTCTATGGAGACTACTAGTTCACATTAGGAGTAGCCGATTTCTACTTGATTGTAGATACTGTGACAGATGATTTCAACTACTGATGGCATTGTGGCAACTGTGTGCTACCAATTGATTGCAGAGTGGTTAGTGGACTATTAGATGAACACATCGTGAAAGATACCTCCCTAGCTAAGAAGGAGTGTTGATGTTTGGTAGCTATGGGAATACATTTCTCTCCTAGATGAACTTTCTTAGATGCAGAGAAGATTCCAGAAGTAAGAGATCCATTGGACAGATGTTGAAATACCCTAGAAGATAAGTCAGCCCAGAAGAATAAAGAATAATGAAAAGACACCTTCCCAAAAGAGAATTCAACCCAGCTAAAAGGACAAGAAGACTATAAATAAGGAGGCACCTTAGCTCATTTGTTCACTCACACTCTCTCAGCTACATAGAAGTAAGGTGCAAGTTTGGAGAAGGTGAGGTAGCTGCTGCAACAACTCAGTTTCTTCTTGTTCAGTCTTTTTCTATCGCTCTCTTATGAGCTACTCCTTGAGGAGGTGCGCTACCTTGGTATAGTGTTGTTGCTGCAATTGTGGTGGTATTTATGGTTGATCTAGGGTTTATCTGTTTGGACTTGCTTTGTGAACAAAATCTATCTGAGAAAATTTGTTGGGTTTTTCCCCCATTTGGAGTTTTCCCAGGATAAATCTCTTGTGTTATTTTTGTCTCTCTTTTATGATGTTACTGCTTAGTACATGATATGTATATGTTAATGGTAATGAAGTAAAATAACACTAGTAATTCTAATGCTCTGTAAATAAGGGAAATCTAACAAGCATGTATTTATCACTGACACACCAAGGCGAGGGATTGAATCGCCAAGCACATTTATCCAAAGACAAATAACCATTAAACATACGTGTTCGCTCAATTCAATTTCAAATTTCAAGCCCGCCTAAATTCAAATTTCGAGTCATTTGCATGGATGGATATCCATGGGTGCATGACATGGCATGGCAGTGGAAATGGACAACGAATGAAACCGAGAATGACGTGGGAGGGTAGGTCTACGCCGAAGTGAGGTGAAAACGACGTCGAGATGTCGGAGGTGTGAACTCCGAGATCATGGAGATGGGACAACTCTGACCGCCCAAAAGGCCAAATCGTAGAACAACTACGTCCTTATTTATATGTACAAACTAGTTTGAAATATAAATAAAATTGTGAAATATAATGTGTCGAATGTTTGTCTATCATAGTTAAAAAAATCCTTCCTAATGTAGTGTTTCTAAGAGGTGGATGCTGTGAAGGATTTAAAAAGAGAATAAGATTAGAACAAACAATTCAACGAAATTACAAAGCTTCAATGGTTTCCCTGGATATAAATGAAACATGACACATGAACCTTTAACATGGATTTTTTGAAATACAATTCGAACCATGAAACTTCCCATTTGCTTCTGAAATTAATGTGTTTTGTTTTGCAGTTCATATCTCACTCTTTAAACTACAATGTTTTGTCATCCATTTTCTTGAAACTGAGATCCAACCTTTTGTTATTTTGGTATCTTAGATTGTGTTGGCAGCTTAAGTAGGCATATGCAATGGCATCATTTCACCTCAGTACCTATTGGCCAATTAATGTTGATTTACCTAGATCTAAAGATTCTACAAACTCGACGCTTTTGGGTCTAAATTCTTCCATTTAACTATTTTTGTGTAGTATTCTACCTTTGGTTCACTATTGACTATAGGTGCAATGGTTGGTGCAACATTGAGTGGTCGCATTGCAGATTTCTTGGGTCGAAAAGGATTATCTTCTTTAGTTGTTGTTACGGCTCCTGAACATCACTATTATGTACTGAAAATTGGGTATTTGAAGTGAAATCAACTTGTAGTGGAGAGTTCCATATTCTGTCACTAAAATCCAACTGATTTCTAGTGTAGGCATTAAGAGTGTCTTCAGCCTCTTATTGATTGGATGGCTATTAATATCCCTCTTAAAGGTTTGTTGGGTTACTTATTTATTCTTGTGGGTGTTTCAGTCAATACATCACATTATAATTTTTAGTGATAGAAAATAAGTTCTTAATCTGCATTATCTTTAAAAGAACATGATACCTGAGAAAACAAAATTTAACCCTTTTTGCCCCTTCAATTTAGTTTCCACTTTCAGGAAAATAAATATAACAATATGTTTATATTATATTCATGTGCAGGATGCATGGCTACTATGTGTTGGAAGACTATTTATTGCATATGGAGTTGCCCTGGATATTACTCGCCTTGGTTGCATTGCAATCTGCACAATCTTTTCGTGGTGGTCCATGGATATCTCTATTTTCTATACAAAGTGCATATTAATAAGGAAATCAACTATCACATAAAACAAGTGAAGTAGTCATTACAGAGTACAATTGTAGTACTCATTATTTAATGCCATGAATAAAGTCCTTGGGCATTTTAAGAAAGAATAATTCACATTATCCTTTATTCACATGAGTTGTTGACACAGTTTGTTTTCACAAAGATAATGTCTTTGTTGACAATAAGCAACCCAAACTCTCTTAACTAATTGCAACTTGCCTATGTAAATGCGAGAGTTCATGACCGACAACAAAAGATGTTGTTTTAATAACAAATCAATTTATGTTATTAGTCCCTGCCTCCAACCAGGGCCTCTAACTTTTGCCTCGCAGTCAACGATCGCTGACCGCCAATTAAATGGTGTGTTTTGGTATGAAACTCTTTCAATTGCCAATTTTTATGTAATTTATTATTAATTTAGTTTTTCCCTTTTTCAATATTTTTGTATTTTATAAACTTAGAAACTTCAATTAATCATGGGTCCAACATGATTGATAGGACTAAATACCCCCTAGTGGAGGGATAGTTTTTCCCAATAATTGTCAGACATTTAAATTGATTTTAAAAAGACCAGAAAATAAATTATTTCATTGGTTGAACTATGGGTTTGTCATTGGTGTGCTACTTATATGTTTAGTATAATGCACTCATCAATTATCAATCTGGGATTCGTAATCAACAGAGTTGCAAGACACCATTAAGAAAGGTAATTCTAATGTCATGAGTATAGAACTATTCTAGATTATGCATGCTGGAAACAAAACAAACTAGCAAATCAAAACACACTTTGGTTGTCTTTCACAGAGGCGCTATCTACTCCATTATGGCACATGCAAATATGGGATGGAGTTCTTTGACAGATCAACTCTGTTATCTAACCCAGAAAACTAACCATGCAATCACACTTCTGAAAGGAAAATCACACATTAATCATCAAGACATAGCATGGGTAGTTCAATAGTCAATATACTGAGTATGTTGTGGTTCACAATGTGTTGTTGTAAACTTCACTAGTTCTCCTTCAAATATGTCTAACTACTGCTACCAACATTTATGTCCATGAAACAAAATCAAATTCATAAAAATAGAAACAGAGCATATGCAAAACAGAGTAAGTAAAGATCTCCAAACATTCGTATAATCAAAATCCTAGTCTAAACTATACTGCTATCATATGAAAGAATTAAGATTTAGCTAATCTAACATCTATACTATTGAAATCAACTACTAACACTAATCTATAAGGATGTTGACCTTTCTTGGGAGGTGGGCCCTTGCCGCTTCAACAGGTCAACGACTAGAGTCTACAGTAAGCTTTCTTTCAATCCACACATTCCTCTTACTTAAATTTCAAAACATAGAATTAAACTATGCTAACAACTCAACTCACATTCATTCATAAATGATCAAGACCTGGAAATAAATGACATCCTTCTATTAAACCTCAACTCAGAATGTGTTCTACAATATGTAACACTGCTTCACATGCTGCATTATACTAACTCTTTACTACCTCTACCATCTTTGCCATGACTATTTAAACAATCTTAGTCGTGAAACACAAGGAGGTGAAATATTTAGCAAATCAGTCAATTGTCAAATTTATATTTTGGTTACATATTTTAAGCTTCATCCTCATGACACGAAGTGTATGAGGATGAAGCAATAAACAAACAAGCTTATCATAACCTTGCTAGAGCTTTAATGGTTCAACAAACATCCAACAATTGTCTTTAGTACGATCTGGAGCTAAAATTGGTATATTATGCTTCCTATATTGGTATAGGATCGTGACAGGTGAGATTCAGTAAATGGTACCGGATCCGAATAGTGCACAAGTGGTTGGTACCTGATCGCGACAGTTTGCGGCCATTGGTATCGGATCACAACAGGTGAGATTCGGTACTGGATTTGAATGGAAGGTGTGCTTGGTACCGGATTCAGGCAGTGGCAATCTGGCGCATAAGTATTGGATGGATGAGATGGTACAGAAAGGCTAGACTCATCTATAGGTCAAAGGTTATACATGGAAAATTAAAACATTAGTACATGAAACATTTAGTCTCCTAGCTCAATAAACCACAAAAATGCATGAATTAATTATACTTTACCTTATGACCTCATCAATGGCTAATGGTAGTGTTCTTTGTCATTTATCCAAGCTTAGGTAAGCCAAAAAGGTATATATGAGGAGTATAATAGGGTAGTGGGGATTTCAATTTAGAGGCTCAACATTCCCCCATGCCAAAACCATTACATGTCCTCATGCAACTAAAACAAACCCAAAATTTTTCAAAATTTGAGACTCCATTCTTTACTTTTGTGGATCAATGATGTTGATGGTTGAGGCTTCTGCTTTCATCTCCCTTTTTATGACCCTAATGTATTGTAAGAGTCTTAGTACCTTCTTGCGCTTATTAGAAGTATCTTCATGGTCATCTTGAAGTTGTTGGCTGGTTGCCTTCAGTTGCTCGTTTTCCTTTTTGATATACCTGTCCAATAGTTGGTATTCCTTCACTACTTGTTTGAGTTCCTGGTTTTGTTTTTGTAGCTCCCCAATCTTTTTCTTCATCTGTGCTTTTGTTAAGGTTCTTGTTGACTCCATTGTTTCTGGTTGGATGTATTCTCTTTCCTCCACTTCCTCCCTCATCCCACATAAAGTAATAGTGACTTGTTCCTCGGTCAAACTAGGGATGTCATCCTGGACTGATAGGTCTTCAGAAGGGGAGGTAAGATCTATT
>JASDQU010223472.1:0-17590 GCA_032191745.1 Picea mariana | reverse complement strand
AAGTTGGTGCTTCCAATGAATTTAATTCTTCAAGACATATAAGATAAAGCATTCTGTGGTTTTCTCCTGATTTGGGTTTCCACATAAAACACTGGTGTACTTTGTATGTGTGTGATTGTTCATTTCTTATTGCTCATTATTGGATAATAATTCTACATTGATATAACACTTGTATTATTTGGAGAAAATGATTATAATTATGCTATTACTGATTCACCCCCCCTCTCAGTAATCCAACATTGAAGACATGGGTTATCATTCCATTGTGATCTAGAAGCTTTGGTGGAGAGGGTATTAATTTGTTTCACACTTATGATATTCTCCATTGCAGTTTATGACAATGTTGGTGTGTGTCTATCTTCAAGGACCAAACTAGTTTGGCCACAAGGGTATACTTGTGAAATCATCGGGAAAAGGATTAAGATTGGGTCACTATTTATTTTAAATTCAATGGAAAGTAAAATGTATGCTATTGTGATTCACTTTATCCTCAAGAATATACCCAAAGATTTGAAATCTTATAGAGAGATAATCGAACAATTATGAGAGTTGATAGTTGGTAGCATAAAATAATAAAGGTGTCAATTCGATCTCCTATTTTTAAGGTAACTAGGATAGTTAACCTAGAAAGTGTCAATCCCTCTCAAGGATATTATCTATATTCTATTTTAATCCAAGATTTGAAGGCGTAATATTGGAAATCAATCAAAACAATTCCAAGACTTCTAGGCAATAGTTAAGTATTAGATCCATATTTTCAACCAATAACAGAATCAACATTGAGGGCATATAAGCAACATTTGAAAGACATTTTGAGGGGGATGTAGGTTATGAAATTCTTGACAACATGGGTTGTGTTTGTAAAAGGCCCTATTGTAAATATATAAATCATAGACTGTGTATTGTATTCATTTTCTTATCTAAACAGATCCATGTTTTTCCTTCATTTTGTTGTGTTAAACTCCTTATTAATTGCCACCTTTGTTCTTTTTTTATCATTATAATTTGTAGAAAGATTACAGGTTTTAAAATGACAATTTGGTACTACGTTCACTGTCATTTATCATAAACAAATTTGTAGGTTATTGGTATGAGTGTCATTATGTTGAATTCACCCTTGTTCTCAACTCTGACATTCTTTTATTGACTGAATTCATTCTCACAGATGCCCCGTAAATCACTTTTCTTCATCTTGCTTGACAGGGACTTCCTTACTCACTATTAGAACAAAGATTTACTGTTCTTCTTCTTTTCTTCCACCTTCCATTATAATATTTTGTTCTCTATTAGATGAGAATCCATGCTCGATGAATTAAACCTTTGGTATGATGGATTTACAATCTTTTATTGCCAGTTTTTTGCTAGTTTTTCTCTCAAACCTGTCTACCCTATTTTATGTTGTTTGTTACCCAAATATAGCACCTAAGATTAATTATGAAAGCCATTGATTAGTGACAGTGGGTAGCCTACAGTTTTAAATCTGATGAGGGATCCCCCTCTGATCTAAGAGCCATCTTGTGACCTGAAGATTGGTTTAAATATGTCTTGGCATGGTTTCTAAAGAACCAAAAACCATCTCAAGTTACAACATTATTTTTGGCGTCATTGTTGGGGATGAAGGTTTGAGATATTTTCCTCGGGGTTTTATCAAGTTAAGATATGATTCTTGAAGGTGAACAAGGATCAGAAATAGGTTGTGTGGCTATTCACCTAACAACTCCACTGTGATTTCACTGGTGACTATGATGTGTTTCAATGTCAAGTTCTTTTGTTGCAAAGATCACTGCAAGGTTTTCACCTTTTGATTTCTCAGTTTTACTTGGCTTTACAAATACTGTTCCACACATAGAGGAATGGGGAGACTGTCATACCATATTCAAAGAAGATGATGGATATAGTCCAATTGAGCACCTCATAGTTTTTCATAAATATATGCATCAAATGGGTATTATTCATGAAGATGTATTAATGAAAATGTTTATGTTTTACTTGGAAGGAGATGCACGAAAATGGTACAAATATCTACCTCCTGGTAGTGTTTTTATTTAAGATAATTTCATGCATATTTTCATCATCACTGTAGAAGAATTTTCAAAGATAAATTTATTTTAGAATCTTGTTGCAATGAAAAATTTGAAAGACAAATCTGTTATTCTAATGATCATGAAGAAGAATTTGCTGATAAAAAGTTTGAGTGTGATAGCAGTTTTGATGAAATGAAAGAAGATTCTCATCAAGAAAAATTATATAAAGAACAATCAAATCAAGAAATATATGATGAAAATCATGAAGATATATTGATCCTTGTTTGTGAAGATAAAGGTCAATTTTTTTAGCGTATAGCTAATTTAGATTAATGTGAAGGATTCTTTAAAGACAATGATGGAGAATAGATCTGTGAATTGGAATCTTTAGAAATTCTTAGTAGTCAACTCAACAATGCATCAAAAAAAGAAAAGAGCATACAAAAACAACACAAACATTTGTACATGGATGATCAAATGGTAATTTTCTATCAGTATGAAGATCCTCTAGCACCCTACTTAAAATCAGTAGGTTGTGTGAGTTTTTTATCATTCTTTCACTGTAAATATTGATTCAAGCTACATATGAATTTTTTGTTATTCATACTTTACATGTTGATTATAAATGGTGAAAGAATGGATCATTCAAGACGTCAATTTCTTTGGTAGTTGCACTGGAAGTATACTTATACTTGATCGAAGTGACTGAGTTGATTAAGTAGGATTAGCTCGTATATAAATAAGCTTTCAGTTTGAGCATCATTTTAGTTTCAGTTCAGCAGTTAGAGCAATCTCTTTTTAATTTTTTAGTGTGTAAAGTGATATGGCTTGCATTTTGTAAGGTCGGTTTGTTTCAACTGAGAATAAGTGAGGGTTATTTTAAGTCTGATGTTTCAGAGATGATTTCAGAGAATGTACATGCATTTACAGGTTTTAGAGTTGAACATAGTTCATTTTCATATTGCAGAAGTATGAAGGCACGTGGTCTATTGTTCTTCGGTTGCTCGCAGGGAGACACCATCCCCAGATGGAGCCTAATGTTGTAACATAAATCAACATAAGCAAAATTTTAGAAATTTTTTCCAAGAGTTTCCCATTCCTTGTCATCTCAAGTTTCCACTCCTTGGTCTATAAAGTCTCTGTCATTTATCCTTATCTCTCAAACCTTTTCCAAATCTAGTTTGATCTCCTTCATATCTGATTTCATGGTTCTCATTTCAAAGCCTTTATCAAAATTATCATTTTAAGCCAACATTTTTAATATCCTTATATTAAACTTCCACAAAGGCTAATAGTTATCAAATATCTCGTATCTAGGATAGGTTATACGTTATTACTTGTTTGTCTCAAGAAGTGAACTAAGCTTGATTTCTATTTTAAGTTACGAGTCAAAACTTGAATTTTTAAGTTATAGGTCATATTATAGGTTCAAAGCTCCAAGTCATTTTTCGAGCCTAAATCATCATTTCCAGAGGGGGGTAGGGTATGTATAACTCCGTAGACTTTACCAGTCAAATTGTTGGGCAGAGGGGGGTTCCTTGTCCCACAAACAAGGGAGTCTCACACACCAATTTAGTGTGGCTTGGTCGTGACCTTAAAAATATATTATTATTATTATTATAAACCAAATGCTATAAAATAACACCAATAGAATGGTGCTATTATGGAGTAAAAATCAATGGTCATTGGAAAGAAGATCTGGTGGATCATTGCAAAGGAGATCAACAGTTATTATGTATTGTGGAACCCCTACATGACCGACATTTAAATTAAGGGGATTGGGCCACAAAACTTAACCAAGGTTCAAGTTTCATCGATGTGCGACAACATATGGATTGCAGCCCCCCTCTATATATTTTGAAAAACCGTAGACACACCCCCCACAATGCATATGAGAGTAACATGTGGTAGCTCAATACGTGTGGACGGTCAAAATGTAACATGCATGGTTTGATGGTATGTGGACATCTTCTGGTGAATTGTGAGAGACATGGCGATATGACACATACTCTTTTTGTTAAGTGCTACAGATATATTGCAAATAGAGTGATGAGCTCAAAGATTTGGTTGTAGTGTTGTTAATCTTTGGGTCCTCTGAAGTGTTATTTATGATTATAATTATGCCTCATGGTGAAACGTTATTGCTGACAGTTTATATTCGTTGGCATTCATATTTCTAATAGAGAATTAGTTTGTAAATGGTGAATGGAATATGACAGCTCACACAACAGTTAAGGATGCCATTTCAAGGAACACTTTGGTGCAATTTTTGAACAATTATGGGAGAAAATGGAGCCCAATACATATTTTAATCCATTTGGAGGAGGACCACGACTCTACATTGGTCTCAAACTTGCCAAATCATATATGGTTGTTTTCTTTCATCACCTCATTCTCAACTTTAGCCGAGAATTGGCACAAGAATATCGTGAGCTTGCTTCTCCTTTCCTAGAGTTTGAGAAGGACCCCCTCTCAATGTATAGAATGTCAACACAGGGAAGGTTTACAAACAGTAAAAATAAAGCATAGTTTTCGGGAAAAAATACTGAATGGTTTGAGAGATTTTGTTGTTTTTCTAAAGGTGAATTTGCCATATTTTGTGAATGGAGGAGGGATGGGTAAAATGTCCAATGCCCAAAACAAATTTACATTGAATGGAATGTTGATTTTGTCATATATTTAGAGGTCAGGTAGGACTTTACTCCAATCTCGGAGAGCATGCATATGGTTATATTGACCATACAATGAAATTTTTTCAAATATGCAGAGGCAACATGTGCACTGAAACTTTTTGTTACTGGTGCACTTGGATTTTGAACAAGCAAAGGCCTGAATGGTTCTTGTAGCAACTTCCTTGGATAAAAAAGATCAGATGGGAAATTCTGGAACGTCACAACTGGCATATCTACCTGGCCTCTGAAAATTTTGCTTCTAAGGATACATTTGATCCATTTTTTACATTAGAGATGTGCATGACCTAGTTGGATCACAAGCGAGCTTCTTTGTTTTACAAGGATCAATTTAATTCTGTTGCAGAGATGATTCTTAAATATGGTATATCCAAAATTCTTCCTCAGTAAAAAATTTGTGATATTAAATTTGATCCATGCTGGTACTCCATGAATTCAATTGAAGGACCAACTTTATCTACAATTCATGTAACTCTTGAGGAAGGTTTTAGTTATGCAAGCTTTGAAGACATGGGTTATCATTCCAAGGATTGTGATCTAGAAGATTTGGTGGAGAGGGTATTAAGTTGTTTCACACTTATGATATCCTCCATTGCAGTTTATGACAATGCTGGTGCGTGTCTATCTTCATGGACCAAACTAGTTTGGCCACAAGGGTATACTTGTGAAATCATCCGGAAAAGGATTAAGATTGAGTCACTATTTATTTTAAATTCTATGGAAAGTAAAATGTATGTTATTATGATTGACTTTATCTTTAAGAAGATACCCAAAGACTTGAAATCTTCTAGAGAGATAATAGAATTGTTATGAGAGTTGATAGTTGGTAGCATAAAATAGTAAAGGTGTCAATTCAATCCCAAAGACTTGAAATCTTCTAGAGAGATAATAGAATTGTTATGAGAGTTGATAGTTGGTAGCATAAAATAGTAAAGGTGTCAATTCAATCTCCTATTTTTAAGGTAACTAGGACAGTTAACTTAGGAAGTGTCGATCCCTCTCAACGATCTTATCTCTATTTTATTTTAATCCCAGATTTGAAGGCATAAGATTGGAAATCAATCAAAACAGTTCCAGGCCTTCTAGAAAATAGTTAAGCATCACATCCATATTTGCAGAAGCAACATAATCAACATTGAGGATATATAAGAAACATTTGAAAGTCATTTTGAGGGGGGTGTAGGTTACAAAATTCTTGACAACATGGGTTGTGTTTGTAAAAGGTTCTAGGGGATATTTTTTGTAAATATATAAATCGTATATTGTGTATTGGATTCATTTTCTTATCTAAACAGATCCTTGTTTTTCCTTCATTTTATTGTGTTAAGCTCCTTATTAATTGGCACCTTCGTTCTTTTTTTATCATTATAATTTGTAGAAAGATTACAGTTTTTAAAATGACAATTTGGTACTATGTCCACTTTCATTTATTATAAACAAATTTTGTGCTCAACTCTGACATTCTTTTATTGATTGGATTCATTCTTACAGATGCCCCGTAAATCACTTTTTTCATCTTGCTTGACAGGGACTTCCTTACTCACTATTAGACCAAAGATTTATTGTTCTTCTTCTTTTCTTCCACCTTCCATTATAAGATTTTGTTCTCTATTAGATGAGAATCCATGCCCAATGAATTAAACCTTTGGTATGAGGGATTTACAATATTTATTACTAGATTTTTGCCAGTTTTTTTCTAGTTTTTCTCTCAAACCCGTCTACCCTATTTTATGTTGTTTGTTACCAAAATATAGCATCTAATATTAATGATGAAATCCATTGCTTAGTGACAGTGGGTAGTCTACAATTTTAAATATGATGAGGGATCCCCCTCTGGTCTAAGAGTCGGCTTGTGACCTGAAGATTGGTTTAAATATGTCTTGGCATGGTTTCTAAACAACCAAAAACCATCTCAAGTTACAACATTCTTTTTGGCGTCATTGTTGGGGACAAAGGTTTGAGATATTTTCCTCGGGGTTTTATCAAGATTAGATATGATTCTTGAAGGTGAACAAGGATCAGAGATAGGTTGTGTGGCTATTCACCTAACAACTCCACTATGATTTCACCGGTGACTCTATTGTGTTTCAATGTCAAGTTATTTTGTTGCAAAGATCACTGCAAGGTTTTCACCTTTTGATTTCTCAGTTTTACTTGGCTTTACAAATATTGTTCTACACATAGAGGAATGGGGAGACTGTCTTCCCATATTCAAAGAAGATGATGGAGATAGTCCAATTGAGCACCTGATAGATTTTAATAAATATATGCATCAAATGGGTATTTTTCATGAAGATGTATTAATGAAAATGTTTATGTTTTACTTGGAAGGAGATGCAGGAGAATGGTACAAATATCTACCTTTTGGTAGTGTTTCTTATTTAAGATAATTTCATGCATATTTTCATCATCACTGTAGAAGAATTCTCAGAGCTAAACTTATTTTAGAATCTTGTTGCATTGAAAAATTTGAAAGACAAATATGTTATTCTAATAATCATGAAGAAGAATTTGTTGATAAAAAGTTTGAGTGTGATAGCAGTTTTGATGAAATGCAATAAGATTCTCATCGAGAAAAAATATATAAAGAACAATCAAATCAAGAAATATATGATAAAAATCATGAAGATATGTTGATCCTTGTTTGTGAAGATAAAGGTCAATTTTTTTAGCGTATAGCTAATTTAGATTACTGTGAAGGATTCTTTAAAGACACTGATGGAGAACAGATATGTGAATTGGAATCTTCAGAAATTCTTAGTAGTCAACTCAGTAATGCATCAGAAAAAGAAAAGAGCATACAAAAACAACACAAACATTTGTATATGGATGATCAAATGGTAATTTTCTATCAGTATGAAGATCCTCTATCACCCTACTTAAAATCAATAGGTTGTGTGAATTTTTTATCATTATTTCACTGCAAATATTGATTCAAGCTACATATGGACTTTTTGTTATTCATACTTTACATGTTGATTATAAATGGTGAAAGAATGGATCATTCAAGAAGTCAATTTCTTTTTTAGTTGCACTATAAGTATATGTATACTTGATAGAGATGATTGAGTTGATTAAGTAGGAGTAGCTCGTATATAAATAATCTTTCAGTTTGAGCATCATTTTAGTTTCAGTTCGGCAGTTAGAGCAGTCTCTTTTCAGTTTTTAGCGTGTAAAGTGATATGGCTTGCAGCTTGTAAGGTTGGTTTGTTTCAACTGAGAATAAGCAAGGGTTATTTTAAGTCTGATGTTCAGAGATGATTTCAGAGAATGTACATGCACTTACAGGTTTCATAGTTGAACATAGTTCATTTTCATATTGCAGAAGTATGAAGGCACGTCGTCTACTGGTCTTCTATTCCTCATAGGGAGACACCATCCCCGGATGGAGCCTAATGTTGTAACATAAATCGACATAACCAAAAATTTAGAAAAAATTTCCAAGACTTTCCCATTCCTTGTCATCTCAAGTTTCCACTCCTTGGTCCATAAAGTCACTGCCATTTATCCTTATCTCTCAAACCTTTTCCAAATCTAGTTTGATCTCCTTCATATCTAATTTCACGGTTCTCATTTCAAAGCCTTTATCAAAATTATCATTTTAAGCCAAGATTTTTAATATCGTTATATTAAACTTCCACAAAGGCTAATAGTTATCAAATATCTTGTATCTAGGAGAGGTTATAAGTTGTTATTTGTTTGTCTCAAGAAGTAAACTAAGCTTGATTTATATTTTAAGTTACGATTCAAAACTTGTATTTTTAAGTTATAGGTCATATTATAGGTTCAAAGCTCCAAGTCATTTTTCGAGCCTAAATCATCATTAATTTATAAACCAAATGCTACAATCTAGCACCAAATGAATGATGCTATTATGGAGTGAAAATCAATGGTCAATGGAAAGAAGATTCGATGGATCATTGCAAAGGAGACCAACTATTATTATGGATTGTGGAACCCCTGCATGCTCGACATTTAAACTAAGGGGAATGGGCAGCAAAACTTAACCAAGGTTAAAGTTTCATCGATGTGCGACAACATATGGATTGTGGCCTCCCTCTATATAGTTTGCCAAAACATAGAGACACTCCCCCCCAACCCCTGTAATGCATATGAGAGTAACACGTGGTGGCTCAATACGCGTGGATGGTCAAAATGTAACATGCATGGTTTGATGGTATGTGGACATCTTCTGGTGAGTTGTGAGAGACATGGTGATATGACACATAATTGTTTTGTTAAGTGTTGTAGATATATTGCAAATGGAGTGATGAGATCAAATATTTGGTTGTAGTATTGTTAATCTATGGGTCCTCTGAAGTGTTATTTATGATGATAATTATGCCTCATGGTGAAATGTTATTGTTGATAGTTTATATTCGTTGGAATTCATATTTCTAACAGAGAATTAGTTTGTCAATGGAGAATGGAATATGATATCTCCCACAACAATTGAAGGAGGCCATTTCAAGGAACATTTTGGTGCAATTTTGGAACAATTATTTTTGTTTTGCATACTTTTTATATCTGAAATATTACAAGTGGTATCAGATCACTTTCCCCGGCAGAAAACAGTTGGTTAATTTTGTTTTTCAGGGTAGAGACGTATTCGGGTATCTTTAAGCTACAGAGATCTGTCGTTATGAGCATAAACCTGCGGTTGTGTATTCATACACGCAGGAAATACAAGTGGTATTTAAGATCACATCTGTTGGCCACCCTTGTAACCCCTATTGTTACCCCTTCGAGTGGTAGCGCATCAGACAACACATGTATACGGATCGACCTATATTTCCTTAAGCCCTCTTTATATAAACCGATCGGTTGCCTGACTGTTATAGTGCCACCGAGAACAACACTCAAGAAGATACTCTCTAGTACCTGGGTAGTCGAGTAGTACGACTAAGGGCATGGTCTATCCTCCTTAGTTGGTGCCCTGAGATATTGGGTCGAGTACTACTGTTGGACCCTGCACGTATATCAGAGAGCTATAGGATAGGGCAAACCCTTGTCTATAGAACCCTTGAATACCTAACCCTTGGGGACGGAAACAAAAAACAAAACAGACAAGATCTATTGTTGTGCAACTGTGTCTCCTACATTTGAGTTTCCAAATCACTACACATTTATTCCTGATTAAGCATTTGAGCATTTCATCATTGTTGTATTCTTCATACTGGAGTATAACTTCACAGGAGTAAAAAAAAAAAATCTGAATTTTGTTGCAGCATTATTTGAGAGCCATTCCATTGGATTTATCTCTTCGCCCTTATCACATTCATACCTATCATTTTTAATCAAAATTTTTGAACCCACCCACCCCTTTTTGGTTCCCTCGTCATCATGGACCATACCTGTAGCCAAGACTTGGAAGCTCTATTCAATACCTTGCAATCTAATTTCACAGAGACCCAACAAGAAGTGAGACAACTCAGTGCCAATATTTCCACCATCAATAAAAATATGCATTCCTCCATCACCGCCTCAATAGAGGAACTCAAAGAAGACCTCAAACAAGACATTACTACCTAGCTTGAATATGTCGCTTCAATGATCTGCACCAAGCTACATATCCCTGCAGATCCCCCTTTATCTAACCCACCTTTGCATACCGAAGTTGAAACTTCCTCTCATTCCCATAATTTTTAGCACCATCACTTTCATCTTGACCTACGCCTCCCGCGTGTGGATGTAACCAAATTTGATGGCTTAGATCCCACTGGTTGGGTAACTCAAATGGAAAATTATTTCTCTTTGTACGACATTATAGATGACTTGGCCAAACTCCGGTATGGTGTTCTCCATCTAGATCAAGAACATTGGCAATGGTGGCAATGGAGAAAAACTGCCCGTCAAGGGTATGTTGCTTGGACGCACTTTATGGCAGAGCTTTATGAACGCTTTGACACTGACACCATCCATTTAGGCCATTTGACAAAGTTGAAACAATCTGGCACAGTGGAAGACTTTATAGCTACTTTTGAGTGACTGGCTTTTCGTACAGAGGGCATGTCTGATGCTTTTTTCCAAGAATTTTTTATCAATGGCCTCAAGGATGAGATTCGTGCCGATGTCCTTGTGGCTCAGCCTCAGATTTGGGTGGAGGTTATTAAAAGAGCTAAGGAAGCACAACCGGTTGTCTCTTCTCAAAACCAAAAAACCTCCTTTATTCTTCGCACTAAACCAGTAAATCCCACTCCTCCTTCTACTCCACTAAAGATCCAAAAATTGACCAAGGTCGAAATGGTTGAACACCAACTCAAAGGCCTTTGTTATAATTGTGATGACAAATATTTTCTGGGACACAAGTGTAAGGAACAAAATATTTTTATGGCCATATCGGAGGATGTTTCGGAAGAGGATGTTGAAGCTCCCCTTCCGTCTGTGTCACCGGAACCCACTGACATAACCCCTCCCTCAAACCCTCCCGAAGTATAACCAGTCATTTCCCTAAATTCTCTCACTGGATTCTCTTCTCCCCAAACCCTCAAACTAATTGGCTACATCAAGCATAGGAAGGTCATAATTATTGTTGATAGTGGAAGCACCCATAATTTTATTCATTGCCGCATTGCCCAAGAAACTAATTGTTATATCCGTGTAGTCAATAATTTCCAAATCATTATTGCCAATGGAGGGTCCATGAAATGTGGAGGAAATTGTGAAATTGTGTGTCTCCAAATTGGTGACTACCACCTGAAATCTCATATGTTTTCTATCGACATGGGCGGTTGTGACATTGTGTTGGGCGCAGACTGGCTAAGGATTTTGGGCCCCATTCTCATGGATTTTAAGGAATTATGATCCAAGTGGATATCAATGGCCACCCACCTTTTCCAACTGGCTCAAAATAGTTTTCTGGCAATTTTGGCAACTTACTATTTTTAGCAGTTTTAAACTTCCGGGGCCATTTTGAGGGCCTAAATGAAGGTTTTTCAGGATCAATCTTCTCAAAGATATCCAAAGGCATGATTTATCCCCCAAAATGAATCTCCTCTATGATACCTTTCTAATGGGCTATCATACGCCTAAAACAGAGATCATATGAAAAAGTTACGACCCCAGGAAGTTGATGTACTAACTTACCCAATCGGGGCCCACATGACTTTTGGTGCTTCATCTTCTAGGGTTAGGTTTTTTGGATGTCTAGAATTTTAGGCATTCCATTTTATTTTAAAAAAATGCCTTCATAGCCTCATTGTAATCATCTTCTTGTGAATGTGAGTAGTCATCACATCTCTTCTCAAAGATAAGCTACCACCATTCTAGCGAGTCTTTCACTCTGTATTTTTATAGTCTCTGTACAATTATTTCATTAATACAAATCATGTAGTATTGTATCTCTGTGTTTATGGTTGCATCTCTGATACATTTGTGTTATATTATTGGATAACCTCAATATCTCTATGCATTTCTTTATTATATCTCCACTCTCATTTCTTGTCGAAAATAATCTGGATCAGTGGTATCAGAGCAGGTTGTTCTTGATCATTTTTTTCAGTGCATGTCCCCGACGAGGTCTGAGTATAGCAAGTTGGGTCTCGAACTTGTCTCTCTTGAGTTTAATCTCTCTCACACACCCAACAAAACCCTAAATGGCGAAAGAAAATAAAAATGACAGAGCAGACGATCCTATCAATCTATTGCTTGAGCAAGCTCTCACGCAATAGATGGACGAAATGATGGAGAATTTTTCCCACATACTTCAATTTATGCCGATAGAAATAGGCGCATCTTCATCAAACAACCACTTTGTAAGCACCTCTCATTTCAAGGTACAGGTTAATTTTGATATTTTCGTACTTGAAGTTTAGATAGATACGGATGCCCTAAACAAATTGTTAAATATGTTAGAAGGTTATTTATCTGTTCATAATTTTTTCGACAGGGAAAATATCATCTTCGCACTCCTTAAATCTCTCCCTCATGTCAAACATTGGTTGGAAACTTACTAGGAGAAAAGTTCCACAGAGGAGTCTAGAATATGTGGGGTTGAGCCCACTTGGGATTTTTTTGTGGATGCGGTAAAGGAACAATATTACCCTATTGGAAACTATGAGGAATAGTACATTAGATGGACCACACTGTGGAAATAGAGGGGCCAAGTAGTTCAAGAGTTCACCAATACCTTCCATACCTTGTGCACCAAGCTGGGTATCAAAGACTCTGAATGACATTTGGTTCTGAAATACCGTGGGGTTCTACACAGATACATCCAAACTGAAATGGATTTTCTGGACATCTCATCACTCGGTGCTGCTTATCTATATGTTGTTAAAATCGAGAAGAAATTTAAGCACCAGAACAAATGAGAGTTCGGTTCTGCAAATCTGCAACAACCAAAGTATGACAAAAACGACCTTAACAAATAGTCCCTCGAAAACTAGTCCAAGCCACAGGAAAACAAGGGTCACAGGAAGACAAAGAAGGACACCGAAAAATGGTGCAATTTCCACAAAATCCTCTGGCACAACACCGATGAATGTCGCTCAAAACAGTGATTGGTGGTTAAGATCAAAGACAAGGAGTCGAACCCTAATTGAGAATCTGATTCTGAAAATACTGAAAAAAGGATAGAGCATTAACGCAAACCCCATTGATATTGTTGTGACCGCAGAAATTCAACCAGAAGAACCAACATATCATGAAGAGGGGGAGCGCCTTTTTCATTCACATATGTGGGTGAAGGGGACCCCGCTGCATTTTATTGTTGACAACGAAAGCCAAAAGAACCTCATCTTAGTAGAGGTTGTCAAATAGTTGGGATTGTCGACAACACCACACCCGCATCCATACAACATCAGGTGGCTTTGCTAGGGATGAGATCTTCGTGTCAGCCAGCAGTGTCGATTGTCATATGACATCCAACCCTTCAAGGATGAGGTATTATGTGATGTTTCCCCACTGGATGTCTATGATGTTCTCTTGGGACAACCATATATGTGGAAGGGCCATGATGTTTATGAGTCTCAACCCTGCAGTGTCATTGTTTCTTTGGGGGGTCATCTCTACAGAATACCAGAGGTAGTTCTGACTACTGTTCCATCTAAAAAGTGTTGCAAGGTAGTATCTCATACTACAAAATTCAACCTCTTCACAATCTGTTCAAAAGGGGAACAGAAGGACAATGCAACCACTACAGCCTCTCCCCAACCTTCTATCCAATAGAAGAAGGTCGACGAGGTTGCAAAAAAGTGCAAATATTCCTTCTGCACACCATCCCCTCATGTAGCTCGACTTGTTGAATAGCCTCAGCCTCAACAGGTTCGTGACAGACTTCCACAAACTGAGCAGCGCGACGTCTCCAGCAAGGCAAGCATATCACCAAGATGCAGATTCAGCAAACGCTTTTCCCTCTCCCCCAGGAACTCAATGCAATGGATACCATTGCTTCCTAAGGAGGAAGGATTGATCTAGGTGGATATCAGTGGCCACCCACCTTTTCCAACTGGCTCAAAACAATTTTCTGGCAATTTTGGAAACTTACTATTTTTAGCAGTTTTAAACTTCAGGGGCCATTTTGAGGGCCTAAATGAATTTTTTTTGGGATCAATATTATAAATGATATATGAAGGCATGATTGATCCCCCAAAATGAATCTCCTCAACGATACCTTTCCAATGGGTTATCATATGCCTAAAACGGAGATCGTATGAAAAAGTTATGACACCGGGAAGTTGATGTACTAACTTACCCAAACGGGGCCCACATGAATTTTGGCACTTCATCTCCTAGGGTTAGATTTTTTGAATGTCTAGGGTTTTAGGCATTCCAGTTTATTGTAGAAAAAGGCCTTCAGAGCCTCATTGCAATCATCTTCTTGCGAATGCGAGTAGCCATCACATCTCTTCTCAGAGATAAGCTGCCACCATTCTAACGAGTCTTTCACTCTATATTTTTACAGTCTCTGTACATTTATTTCATTAATATAAATCATGTAGTGTTGTATCTCTATGTTTATGGTTGCATCTCTGATACATTTATGTTATATTATTGGATATCCGCGATATCTTTATGCATTTATTTATTATATCTCTGCTCTCATTTCATGCCAAAAATAATCCGAATGAAATTAACCATGCAATTCAACCAGGAGGGCCAACAATATAAGTTCCAAGGCATCACCACCGGTTCCTATGAAATCATTAGTTCCCATCGCATAGAAAAGATGCTCAAAAAATGTCATTCGGGCGTTACTGCCCAACTCCATGCCATACAAGCAACTGAGATACCCTCTATGTCACAGGACCTTCAATCCATCCTCTCTAAACATCAAATGGTTTTTTCCACTCCCCAGGGACTCCCTCCTTCCCATGTTGTTCATGATCAATGTTGGCATAGGGATAGACCCAGGGTTCAACGATTAACAGTGCACCAAAAAAACCCTGACTACTGACCCTTTCAGCAACACCTGCGAAGCAGGCGAAGTCTCACCCAAGGTAGAAGCAGGGGGGGTTACAGGACGCAGTTGTATGTAACCAAGACGGGACATAGATCTGTGATAATAACACTTCACATGGTATTTTTTTAAACTTTAGAAGATGACATTCATTAGTTTTCTAACCTTAGTAACATCGCAGAACATACCCTAAAGATATATCGGCGCAGTAATAATAAAGGTTAAGTACTTCAACCACTTAGCACATAGCACTGAGTTAGATCTAACATTCATTTATCTTTAACACAAGTAAAGCACTAAGCATCACCAAATCTATCTATCATACACAATAATCAAAGCACTAAGTAGATTCATAACATAAACAACACAACATAAAGCAAACCAAAGACACAAGATATATGTGGTTCACCCCAGTGTGGGGATACGTCCACCAACAACTTCATCTTCTTTATTATTCATCAATCTCTTAAATTTTTTGAATCCTGTGCACTAAGCCACAGAATCAAGCTTTGCATAGGATAGGATATCTGCACACTGAGCACCAAATCCTCCTTCCACAACTAGGTCAAGGCACAGAGAAAATTTTCTATCAAGCACAGAGCCTTATGCATATACATTCCCTTGCACAAAGCTACTCAAGTTACTTGCACTTAACTCCAAAGGATTCTAACTACTTTTCTTCAATACATTCTTACTTATTTGTACTTTTATAATCCCTTACAATAAGGCCTAATCATGGGTAAAACCCCATGGGCCAACATCCCATAACCCATCACAAAAACCCTAAAGGACACCTTACTGGGTCCACATAGCCCACAAAATAAGTGAGATCTGTGATCTCAGCTCCACTTGGGCACTCCTTCCACGACCAATGTGTCGAAGTCAAAAAGTGGTCCAAACCTGACCAAGGTTTCCTCAAAACTTGGTCGGGAGCCAACAGGCCCCCAAAACTCACCCGTGACTCATCCTAAGTCACTCAGTTCTAGTCAATGTTTGATTCCATATTTTTTTTGGGTCTTCCCCATTCAGATTGAAAACAAAAGGCCATCCTACTTTGTGCTAGGATTTGGAACATTTGTATATCCAATTTGTTTTTCCCCATACCTTGTTCATATAGTTTGATAGGATTTTTCTTTCATAAAAGAACCTTCCTAGTAGATCCAATTCCTTCACTAGGATTATTTGATCCATTAATAGGTCTTCATTTATTATCGTTCATATTATTTCCTCACTCTACTTTATGCACTTCCTCTCTTTCTTCACTGGTCTCCTCATTTCATTTTGAGTTCCTTCACCTATTTTTGAGTCCATTGATCCATCGATTACCATGGAACCCTTATAACCCTATAACTCCTAGACTGCTCCCTTAAAAACATATGTGCATAGGATATCATTTGGGTCCCGAACCCTTAAGTGAGGGATTTGTTTATCCTCTTCTGCAAAGCTCTTCATCTTGGCTAAAACTTGAAATTATCAAAATTTTGGTAAGAGATTTGGATCGGGATTGTTTCTATAGTCGGGCCCTTCCTCCTAGGCTTCCATCCATGTTAATGATTTGAAAAGTCTTGTTCTCCTTTACTCCAATTGAAAAATCTCATACCCTCCAACATATGTGCATTTAGTTCTAAGGTTTTCAATTCTAATGGGGCACCAAGGAGACAAGGTCTAATTTCCTTAGATAGTGATCCTTTTGGTTGATCACATAGTACTAGGGAGTGAATAGGTGAGTAGCAGAGGTTTTGAGAGTCTACGAAGTCCAAAGGAAGAGAAATGATTCCTTTGTCTAGTCGTAATGATTTACTCTATGGATACAAAAATTAATTCATTTCATCTTCAAAATCAAGAAGCTCATCTTCTTCCATCATCCACAATGATGATTACAAGTCAAAAAATCAAACTATGTCCTAAATTTTCCTACACATTTTCTCTACAACCATCATTTCCTTACTAATATTTTATTATCTAAATAGAGCCTTGTTTTCCTTTCATTTTATTGTGTTAAGATCATTATTATTTTATGTTGATTAAGGTTGGTTGTCATTGATGTCAACCCTTGAAGAAAGACCCGTAGCAGAAAGGTTTGGGTAATGGACCCAATAGTGTTTGATGTAAATATGACTCATTATTTTTTTTTCATGGTTGATAAGAAGTAAATATGGATGAACTCCAAAGTGGTCCCCTTATGGTGAAAGCCCTCACGGGAAAATGCTTTGTGGAGTAAGAGAACCCATGCTTAATTGTGGAATAATGAGATGAAAGAAAGTGAATTTGTCAGGGAAAATATCCTATATGGATAGTTCTTGTCATGTCATTTCCGGTGGTATGTGGAACGTCACATAATTCCTCACGGTTAGAGAGTTATGGCCATGAGAAGTTGGAGACCCCAGGTTTGGGTAATGGACCCAAGTTTGTTTGATGGGTAACGATATGAGTTACGATATATTTTCAGATAATACTATTCTATATGGATAGTACAT
>JASDQU010223471.1:5122-16114 GCA_032191745.1 Picea mariana | reverse complement strand
TAGAAACAGGAATATAATGGAAATTACCAACATAATGTAGAGAATAACACACAAAAATGATACCTTTATTATATATATATATATATATACTATGCACATGGTTATGAGATATTGTGATATCAAGTAGAAACGGGAATATAATGGAAATTACCAACATAATGTAGAGAATAACACACAAAAATGATACCTTTATTGAAATGGGAGCAATGTTCACTTGGCTCTTCGAGGGGGAAACCTCCAGAAAAGCAACGCTCTATTACAATGATTCTCAAGAAAAATCTTTCTCATGCCTCCTACTCTTATTTATATTAATTTTATCTTCTAAAGAACATTATGGAGGAATATCTTTCTAGAAGCGGAAGCTTCTATTAGGCCTTCTTACATTGACTTGTTCAAATTTATTAAATAGGCCTTATTAACGAATTTCGGCCTTTATTACATGTAAAATATAGTATTTTATCTATGTGAGGGGTTCAGGAGGGTAGGTCCCTAACATTCCCTCCCCCTTAAAAATATCCTTGTCATCAAGGCTTAAGTTAAAGAATGTTTTGCAGAATAGTAATCGACTCCTAGGTGGCATCTTCTAGTGGAGTATCATTCCATTGAACTAACACTTCCTGGATGGTGCACTGACAAATATGGTGCTCTCGTTGGTCCAATATGGCTTATGGCTGCAACCAAATGGAACCTTCTTCATCCAACTCTAGTAAACTAGTCTGAACATGGAACTTGGTGCCAATCATTTTCTTTAAGCAGGAGACATGAAAAATAGGATGTAACTTGGAGTTTTTGGGAAATGATAACTGATAGGCCACTGGCCCCACACGTTTGAGAATAGTATAAAGACCATAAAATATGGGGGGGGATTTATAACACTACTGAGATTTGAGAAAATTCTTCTTGTACCATTGGAGATAGAGAAACACTTGGTCCCCTTCAACAAATTTTCGTTTAGAATAACCCTGATATGCTTGTTGCTTCATGCAATTCTGATTCATGACCAAATTTTCTTTGAGAGTGTGAAGAATGGTCATGCGCGTTGTAAGATTACAGTCAACCTCCTGAACCTTGGATATGCCTAGCATGTATGGGAGAACCGATGGTGGCTTTTTCTCGTAGACTAATTTAAAGGGATTCATGCAAGTGGTTGTATGGTAAGAGGTGTTGTACCACCATTCAACTAAGGGTAACCACTGAACCCATTGATGTTATTGGTCAAACGCAAAACACCTCAAATATTTTTCTAGAAACCTTTTTTACCACTTTTGTTTGGCCATCTGTCTCGTGATGATAGGTTGTACTAAGTTGCAATTGGGTTCCCTAGATCCTGAATAATTCTTTCCATAAATTTCTGGTAAAAGTTGGATCACGATCAGAAACAATAGAATGAGGAATTCCATGGAGTTTGAAGATATTATCCATAAAAATTTGAGCCATTGTAGATGTTGTGAACAGGTGTTGAAGAGCACATAAATGAGCATATTTGGAGAGATGATCCACTACCACCATGATGACTAACTTATTTCATGATTTGGGTAAGCCCACAATGAAATCCATAGAAATATTTGTCCAAATAGTAGGTAGAATCAAAAGCGGTTGAAGTGTGCCCATAGTTTTGACAGTATCACCCTATTGCGTTGACATATATCGCATTTTTCAACAAAGGTGAAAATGTCATGTTTCATATCGTCCCAGAAAAAAGAGTGTTTCACCCTTTCATAATTTTTGGTAAAACCTGAATTCCCTGTAGTAGGAGAAGCATGAAACTCAGAAAGCATATTGGATTTAAGGGTCAATTGTTTTCTGAAAAATAGGAAACCTTTATAGTGAAACTCTTCATTGTGCCAAGATTAACCTGGATCAACTTGGGTATCATGTTGTAGTTTTTGGATGAGGTTGGATATGTTGGGGTCTTGTAACCATTTATGGCGAAAATCCTGAAGCCAATTGGAGACAATGAATGAGAGGGAAAAGAGGGACCCTTCTTCTTCATATTTCTTGGAAAGAGCATCAGCCACCACATTTTCTTTCTCCTTTTTGTAAATGATCTCGTAATCATATCCAAACAACTTGGTCACCCATTGTTGTTTCTTTATGGATGAAATTTGTTGTTCCAAGAAGTACTTGAGGCTTTGATGGTCCATTTTAATTTGGAAGTGTTGTCCCAATAGATAAGGGTTCCATAGATACATTGCATGCAAAATAGCCATCATTTATTTTTCATAGATCGATTGGCCTAAATGTCGCTCTCACAATTATTTACTGGTGAAAGAAAAAATCCGTCCATCTTGCATGAGGACTACCTCAATTCCTCTCCATGATGCATCACATTCCAAAATAAAGGTCTTGGTGAAATCAAGTAGGGCCAGTACAGGAGTATTGCACATAGCTTCCTTCAAGGATTAGAAGGATTGGTCTTCTACTGGAGTCCAACTTCTTGCATTCTTTTTAAGGAGAGCGGTTAAGGGGGCCACAATTTTTCCATAATTTTGAACAAACTTGAAATAATAGCCAATTAAACCCAGGAAACCACATAGAATTTTAAGAGTTTTAGTGTGAGGCCATTTCTGCATAAATTCAACTTTCTTAGGATCCACCCTTACACCATCCTTTCCAACAATATGACCCAGGTACTCAACTTCAAAGACGCCAAAATTAAATTTAGAATGTTTGAGGAAAATTGTGTGCTAGGAGAGGAGATGGAGAACTTGATCTACATGGGTGAGATGGGTTGGCCACATTTTAATATATATGATAATATTATCAAAGAAAACTAACAAAAAGTGATAGAGGAACGGATGAAACACATGATTCATGAGACTTTAAAAACTCGAGGGAGCATTACAGATACCAAAGAGCATGACCAATAACTCATAGTGTCCCTCATGAGTGAAAAATGTTGTCTTTGGGATGTCTTCCTCTTTCATATGTATATGGTGGTAGCCAGAATGGAATTTCAGTTTGGTAAAGTATTGAGCCCCACTGAGTTCATCCAGAAGGTCATCTATGATGGGAATGGGGAATTTGTCCTTGATGGTAAGTTTGTTAAGGACACGAAAATTTGGACACATGTGCCAAGTTCCTTCCTCCTTGAGGACCATGACAAGAGAGGAAGAATAGGGGATGTTACTAGGATGGATATAAATTCATCCCCAAACCACTCAAATCGACCCCTCCATGAATGCTTGGTTTCCCCATTGACAAATCTGGCCTGCACACAAGAAGAACTCACCCAGCAAGGATTATTCGACCCCCTAGCAAGAGACATGACCCCTCTACACCAAAGTTTACCCAACACTGATATAACATGCCCGACCAGTAAATAACTCACCCTAGAAGTTGAAAACTATAGCCAGTAAGGCTAACTCGACCTCAATCAACCATAAACTAAATAGACAATGGAAGAAATTTCCCCTTCAACCAATAACGCAACCCAACAAAGAGAAACTTGGCATCCTCAAAATAACTTGACCCTCATAAAATAAAAACTTAGCCACCAAGTGAAAACTCTTTCACCACGATGAGAACCTTGCTCACAATGAATCACAATGAAAATATCTAAATGATCTTCCCTCTTCAATTAGCTAGGGTGGATAGTTTCACCACCACACACAATCCAAAACTCCTCTAGGGTTTTTTGTCCCAAGAACCAATTCCACAAGAGCTCTCTCAATTTAATTTTTAGAAAATAACAATTTCATAATGAGAGAGGGTGCCCCTCATTCTCCTTTTATTCTCTCGTTGACCCTTTTGTGACCTTTTTACCATGTTAATAAGTTGAAGTGACTTTATTAATTCAATAGTCACTTAGGAACCTTTTTTACAATTACTCAATGTCACCTTTTTTTAAAATACTAATCTCTCGCTCCAATGACATTAAATAATCAATTAATTAATTCCCTTTTAATTCCAGAAAGTGATTGTTTGGCTTTAAGAAATTTCTGAATGTTGGAAGCCCCTTTCTCATCATCCCAACCTTTAGATATTTTTGTCCAGATTCCAATGAGATGTTACACCAAGGTATTCCCTCATATAATATGATATGAATAATACCATTAGTGTATTTAATTAAATTATGCTCAATAATAACCCAAATTATGGGACTCATCAGAATGCCACAGAACCAAGAATGAACTGTGCAGAAATTATCTTGGTGATGAAATATGGTAAATGAAATAGAATGGGCCTCATATAACTCCCTCAAACCCTCTGAGCTCATTTTTAACCTCCATTTAACTCTCTGTTCAGGATGGAATAAACCTCGAAGGTCACCTCCAACTACAAAACAAGGAAATCCAAAATCGGGGCCATCACATTCCACTCCTAGTGGTAACAAAGGAGAAAAATCTCAAAGTAAGAAGGTTGACAGACATTACAACTTTTGTGGGAAATATGGTCATGATGAGTCCAAATGTTTTAAGAATATGGCATCTTTAGAAGCAGTGATGAAGAATCACAACATCAATATTAATTCTACTACTTCTTCATCTCATGGGCATGCACTTTCTTCTTCTGATTTCTCCTTTAATGCAACTTATACTTCTTATTATGAGTGGCTTATTGATTAGGGAGAATCTCATCATATGGATAAGGATAAAGACATATTTTATTCGCTAAATGAATGTAACACTAAGAAAATATTTGTTGGTGATGATAGATATCTTAATGTTGTAGGATCTGGAACAGATCATGTAGAGAATGGTCATTTTAATGATGTATTATATGTTCCAATTCTTTCCTTCATCCTTCTATCGGTATATCAAATCACTCATTCAGGTGGAGGTAAAATCATAGAGTTTTCACCTCACCAAGTTGTAATCAAGGATCTAAAATATGCTCAACATGTTCTTACAACTGGAATTGCTGATGAGATTACCAGTTTGTACAATTTTGACAACTTTGGGTCATCACATTTTCCATCAGTTTTTGTTGCTCATAGTGATGAGTTGAGAAAAATTTGGCATGAACGGTTTGGTCATCTAAACCATCGCTCATTGTAGAAACTATGTAATCAACATATGGTGATTGGCCTTCCTCTTGTTTCATGCAAAGATGGTATTTTTTTCGGTTGTGTTCTGGGTAAAAATCATCTAGACAGTTTTGACAAATGTGCCTCTTGGCATGCCTCGGCCCCTTTGCAACTTGTTCACAGTGACTTGTGAGGTCCACTTTCTTCTCCTTATTTTTATGGGTTCAAGTATTTCTTAAATTTCATTGATTACTTTTCTAGACACAATTTGGTTTACTTCATAAAACTCAAGAGCGAAGTTTTTGGCCTACAAGGCCCTTTTAGAAAAGAAATCTGAACATCAACTTCAAAGGTTAAGAACAGATAATGGAGGCGAATATGTGAACAATAATTTTACAAGTTACTGCACTACACATGGAATCCAAATGAAATGCATTGTTCCATATAGACCATAGTAAAATGGTGTTATTAAGATAAAGAACCGCACTTTAAAATAAATGGCTAATTGTATGATCCAATCTAAGGGATTAAGTCTAAAGTATTGGGTGGAAGCCATTAACTGTGAAAATTACATAGTAAATTGTGCTCCCACAAAGGCTCTTATAAATATAACACGAGAAGAAACATGGAATAAACTTAAGGAATATGTAATCCACTTCTGTGTATTTGGCAATGTATCATGGGCTCACATTCCTGATGAGAAAAGGAAAGCATTGCAGCCTAAAAGTGAGAAGTGCATATTTGTTGGTTATTTTGAAGATCTTAAAGGTTAAAGACCTCTTCAACCATAGTATAATGAAATTATGATTAGAACAGATGTTAAATTTGATGAAAATATCTTGGCCTGGAAGCCTAATTTGGTGTTTGTGCCTTATTCAACCTGCGAGTCATCTTCAGCGTTTGTGCCATCTATTGTTCCTATTGTGGTTTCTTCTTCTTCTTTAGATGATGACAGTGAGGATGAAAATCCACCTATTTCTACTCACCTTCCTCCAGATGAGTCCATTGAACCTAAGTATGCACCAGCACCATCGCTTCCTAGATGGGTCTATTCAATACGAGAAGAAGTCGGTGATCTTGCCAGTAATCCTTCATATCAGTGTCAGACACAATCATAGTTCTAGTGAGCATCTTCTCTTTTGGTTCAAATTTCATATATTCGTGATCTAGAGACATTTGTAGAAGCTTTAGGTCATCTAGATTGGGATACAACAATGAATGAAGAGTATCGTTCTTTAATGGAAAATGAAACTTGGGATCTTGTACATCTTCTGAAAGGACGAAAACTTGTCATATGTAAATGGTCTTATAGAACTAAGTATACATCACATGGAATTTTTGAAAAACACAAGGCTCGGTTAGTTTCCAAATTATTTTCCCAAGTTGAAGGAAATGACTATAATGAAACCTTTGCCCCTATAGCCAAAATGAATTCCATCTTCCTTGTTCTTTCCCTTGCTTGCTCACATAAATAGGAGGTCCATCAAATGGAATATGTTAAATCCTCCTTCTTACATGGGGATTAGCAAGAATAAATATACTTGGAACAACCTCCTAACTATGTCCAAAATGACTCTAGACTTGTTTTTCACCTTAAGAAATCTCTTTATGGTACTAAGCAAGCTCCCTGAGCTTGGTATGCCAAAATGGACAGCTTTCTTCTTGACACCAGATTTTCTAGATGCCATTCTGATCCTTATGTCTATACCAAGAAAGTAGGAATCCATCTCATAATCCTTTTTATTTATGTTGATGACCTTATCCTCATTTTTAGTAACCTAAAACTTTTAAACCATGTGAAAACCAACCTTCAAAAGAAATTTGAAATGACAAACTTAGGCCTTTTGCACTATTTTCTTGGCCTCCAAGTTTTTCAAACCAAGGAAGGATTTTTTATTTCACAATCTAAGTATGTGTGTGACCTTCTTCATTGCTTTCACATGGAAGATTGTAAACCATCCCCTTCTTCCTTCCATTCTGGAACCAAACTTGTTGCCAACTATACTTCTCCAGAATTTTATACTACTTTGTATTGTCAGTTAGTTGGTAGCCTCTTGTACTTGACTCATACCCATATTTATCTTTCCTTTATTGTTGGTAGTTTTTCCCAGTATATGCAAACACCCCATGAAATCCATTGGAAAAAAAGCCAAAAGAATACTTCAATATGTCTAGGGTACATTTCAGTTCGAGATACATTATAGTTAGAGGGGACTCCTTTGTTGGTTTGTTTCACTGATTTAGATTGGGTCGGCGACCCCGATGATTGAAATTCTACCGCAGTTTATGTTTTCATCCTTAGTTTAGGACCTGTCACTTGGGTCTATAAGAAACAATAGGGCATTTTTCTCTCTTCAACAGAAGCAGAATACCAAGTAGTGGTTAATGCAAGTCAGGAAGCAATATGTCTTGGATAGATCCTTTCATAGTTTGGATTCCAATAGTAGCATCCGACCAAACTTTGGTGCGACAATCAGAGTTCGATCAAGCTCTCCAAATACCTAGTTCAGCATCAGTGCAACAAACACATCGAGCTACACCTACACTTCATCAAAAAGATCATTCATGATCAAGTTATTGAAGTGCTCTTTTTCCCTACAAAAGATCAAGTAGCAGACATTTTCACAAAGTGTCTTACATAAGTGAATTTTTCGAAACCTTGATCTATGTTAGGATTTCAGGAAGTTGTCATTAAGGGGGGATATGCTCTAATGCCTCCCTTCTTCTATTTTGTTACCTTTTTAAATCCTCCAATTATATCCCAAGTTTTTCTTAAGGGGGGATGTAAGGATATTTAGACACTTAGGAGTTAGTTAAGATCAATTTGGTCTAATTTATCATTAGGTAAAAGTGTGTTTCTTAGTATGTTTCTTTAGTATTCATTAGTATGCATTTGTATTTAGGAAATCCAATGGTCACAATATGTTCCCGACATAGAGTGATTTGATAGTTCATATTATCCTTGATCTAAACAACTACATTGATCCATGGCCTATCACCTGATTGGTCCATGATATCTATTTAAAGAGCACGAGGGGTCATTTTTTGATGATCAATTGTGAGAAACTCTCTTGTAAATATCTTTGTAATCTTTTTTATTTGCATTAATAAAATGCTCCAAGTGGCCATGTTGGCTAGGTTCGTGGATGTTTCACCATATGGGTTTTACCACGTGAAAACATCAATGTGTTGATGTTTGATATGGTTTTGTGAGTGTTTATTGAAGTTTTTCATCCTCTGTTGGAATACCTGTGTTTTCGAACATTTTGGCCTTCACCATCCTCAATTGCATCTACATTACTCTGCATTGGTTAGCTAATCCCAACAACATAACCATAGTATTGGCTCTATGAAAAAGAGGTCCACAAAATKTGTCCAACACAAGGTTGATGTGGTCTAATGCRCTAACATATTCAAACTTCCTGAAGGATGGAAGTTTCACCCAAGCAATGTATGATAGTTTCCATATTAATAATGTGCAGAGTATGAAATAATTAGTGGGGGTGTGTAATACATTACTTATCCTTTGATCAAATTTGATTAAGAAAACTAAAATAATAGCATACACCATAAATATAACAACATATAGATCATCAAGATACATCACAAACAAACATACATGAGAATAATAGTTCTCCAATGTATTAGCTAGTTAAAAATGATAGAGAAAATAATGTGGAAAACTCAAGACAGAGTGAAACCCTTCATAACTGAACAAATATGCAGCTAACTCTAGACTCTAATATCTCTTAGATACTAAATACATATATATTATAATCTAATTATATATAATTGACTAGAGTGGTTACCAAATATTCTTGAATATATCAGGGAAGCTACTAGTTGTAATCCACTCTTACAAAAGGGTCTACTCCTTTAGAAACATGCATAGAGGGTTAGTGATACTAAGTGAAAAGGATGTATAAAATGGATCCTTGGTCTCTACATACTTAGGTTTCTAAGGAACCACATACTCATTTTTTTATGTTCTCGTGACTTCTATGGATTTGTATTCTACTAAACTCTGCTCTACACTAGTAACTAGAAAAAATAGGCCACAATAACTTCTTGATCACACTTTACAGCTTATCCTTGAGTTGGGTTATGCATATCATTCTTCAAAAAAATCTATAGGTTTGGAAATTATCTAATGGATACATCTCTTAAGCTACTAAATTCCCCAAAAATAGGATTTTAATTTGTGCTAACGCCATGTATTTTATGGGAATACTTGGCTATTGATATCTATTTTAGGTCATATACAACAAGTACTTCCTACATCAATGCTTCTAGCTAGACATATTATTTTTTCTTCATTTTCTTCGTTACCATAAAATAGGAATGTGTTTTCCTTGTGAATTCCCTTTTCTTGTCATCTTCTAGAGCACCCTACTTTAATGTTATGCGATGTACCTCTTCCATATTTTCATCTATCCTAGGTTGTTACCAAAAAGGACAACAACAAACTATGATTTTTCTACAGACACTAAATAACACTAAAAGGGAATAATATTATGAGGGATTGTTGATCAGAGAAGAGGTTGGTTTTCCTTGTGTTGTGTGGAAAAGTATAAGAGAGTGACATGGTTGGTCTGAGTGTTGGAAGGAGTCCTAGAGAGATTTATACTGAGTGGATTAGATTGTCATGAGAGTAATGGGTTGGGTTGAGGGATTTTAGAGGCTTATAGGATGTTCCTTCACCCTGGTGTTGTCATGTTCTATCTTGGGGGTGGAATCCTTAGTTGATTCCTATAGCTGGGTGGAAAAACACTTCTCAACAATCATTTGGTGGATGTGGCTTTATTGTAGATAAGTATTGATGAATGTTCTCTTGTGGGATGTTTTTGTGTTTTGCTAATGCATGAAATTTAGTGGGAAAATAAATAATTCAAATGATTCATTATTATTTATATTGCTATTTTATATATGCATACACATTTATATTTTATTACTTTTCAAAGTTAAATTCGGCCTCACATAATGTTTAAGAGGAAAAACAAATTTGTGGGTAATGCCAAATGGCCAAGGATGTTAGATAATAATAGCATAACAATTTGGAGCTATTATACAAGACCCAATCACCTCAATTGTGGTAAGAGGTCGTTGTTTACATGACAATTTGGTGTCTACTTGTTATTACCTTGGTGAATGTGCTACTTTCTTGTTGGGAAAACTCAAGAGCCTTAGGTAGGTGCAGGAGCACATCCTCAAAACATGTCGATAAATATTCTCCTACCTTCAAAGATACTTTGTGAACCTCCATTTCCCACTTTCTAGCATTGAGACACTTTTTACTTAATATCTCTAGTGCAACAACACTCTYTTCCATTTGATTTGTCAACATTTCAGTGGCCTCATATRATTTCTTCCTCCAATGGTTCTCATTTTTCATGGCATGTTTTTCCCTAATATAGTTTATCCTTTTCATTTCCTCACTCTTTTACCTTCAATTTAATATGTAGGTTCTAAATCTACAAATATCTTAGTAGTCTTACTTTTCCTTGACCCTACTTGTGATTTATGCCATGGATTTTATAATTACCTTGCCCAATGAAGGTAGATCCATATTTTTCATACTGATGACATGTTACATTTGAATCATGTCTCCTTAGTGGACTTATTCCATCATAAGAGCCACTTGAGGTATACTAAATGGGTCTACTCTACTACCACCCTACCCTAAAGACCTGCCATGGAATATTTTTGTTGGGTCTAGAACTCAAACTGAAACCCAAACCCTGTTGAATTCATTGTGACTAGTGGGTTGTAAATTGCACTAGGAAGGGGCTATGACATTAATGGTGTCATAATACAAGGGGTGAAATTGGATACTAAGGGAGGTACTTCTTTAACTTTGAGTTCTAGGTGGAGATATTGAAACTCTTATATAGTTTTGAGTTCTTGGTGGATGCACATATACTCATTTATCACTCTTCCAAGATGGCTACCTATCTAAATTATTATCCAAGGGACTTCTCCATTTCTCTTTCCCTTTGTATGGTCATCCCCTCTTCATTGATGAT
>JASDQU010223469.1:4804-17593 GCA_032191745.1 Picea mariana | reverse complement strand
CCTCTATGCTCTATTCTCAATTGATAACGTTAATTGTTACAATGATACAAGATGAGGGTGTCTATATTCGGTTTTCCCTCCTATGCTCTAAACTGTCTGATCTGCATTTAAATCTACCTATTTACATTAATTATGAATAAATGCCTTCACCTACTACAGATGAGAGCAATTTCTCAAGATCTGTTTACAATCTCTAAGTGTGCTTCCTCTTAACTATTACATTAATGTTTCAAAAAATTTCAAAAAATGTGTGCTGGTGCTTTCCAATGGTCTTCCGTCTTCGTGCTTGCTTGTTGCTTACGATTCTTGCGATGCTCCTGCATCATACTCCCTCACTTGAAAACTTTCATGAACTCCTGTTCATGAGCTCTTGCACTGTCTATCTGTGCTTCTAAATTTCTGTTTCATTCTCCCAGCTGGCATCTTCAACTGGATGTCCCATCCATTTGACCAAGTATTCAAAATATTCTTTTCTCCGGGTCCTCTTGTTGACTCTCTTGTCAAGTATTGACTCCATCTATGACTTTTCAGCTACAGGCATTTGTTTAGCCCACTGAACTTCTGTTTGTTCACTGTCTACTCCTGTTTCTCCAGATTTGTAAGGGTACAAATCTGAGATGTTGAATATCGGTGAAATTCTGATCCCATCGGGTAATTCAATCTCATATGCATTTGCCCCAAATTTCCTTATGATCCTGCATGGTCCAATTTTCTTCATCTTCAGTTTGTTATATGTTCCCCTTGGGAACCTTTCCTTCCTCAGATGTGCAAAAATCAAATCACCAACTTCAAATTGAAGTTCTCTCCTGTGTTGATCTGCTCTGCGCTTATACTCCTGGCTTGAATTCTGCAATCGCTCCTTCACTTGGCTGTGAAGTTCTTTCATTGCTTCTGCAAAATCTTCTGCACTAACACTTCTAGTTTCATCTTGTTCTGAATTTTTCAGTTCATAAAATCCCCTGGGTTGCATTCCATAAACAATATGAAATGGACTATGCCCTATACTTCTATTGATCGAATCATTATAAGCAAATTCCACCTGTGGCAGAATGTGATCCCATTGACTGTGATGTTCAGTCACTAGGCTCCTTAGTAAATCTCCCAAGCTTCTGTTCACAACTTCTGTTTTCCCATCCATATGAGGATGATAAGCTGAGATAAATGACAAACTTGTCCTCATCTTCTTCCATAAAGTCCTCTAGAAATGTCCCACGAACTTGGTGTCTCAATCTGAAACTATACTCCTTGGTAAGCCATGAAGTCTGACAACTTCTTTGAAAAACAGGTTCGCAATGTGAGTTGCATCGTTGGTTTTCTGACATGGTATAAAGTGTGCCATTTTCAAAAATCTTTCCACTACCACAAAGATTGAATCAAACCCTCTTTGTGTTCTTGGCAATCCCAACACAAAATCCATGCTTACTGCATCCCATGGCCTCTCTGGTATGGGTAACAACTGATATAATCATGTGTTCTATTTCCTTCCCTTTGTGTGCTGACAAATTCTACATCTGTCCACAAACCTTTTGACATCTACTCTCATCCCTGGCCAAAAATATGAGCCATTCAATTTGGAGAACGTTTTATCGTGACCGAAATGTTCGGCCAATCCTCCACTCTGTTTTTCCTTCAATAGATTCTCCCTCATGGAGCATTTTGGAATGCACAGTTGATTGCCTCTGAATAATAATCCATCCTGGATCATATATTCATCCCATTGACTTCTATCTCTGAGAATTGGATTCTCAGATGCCTCATACGCCTCTTTGAAATCTAGATCATCCTTGTACATGTCTTTGAGATTATCAAAACCCAATGTTTTGACTCTAAACTCCTGCATCAGCAAACATTTCCTACTCAAAGCATCAACAACTTTGTTAGCAGTTCCAGAAATATGTTTAATTACAAAAGTAAAATTTTGCATATATTCAACCCATTTTGCATGCTTCTGGTTCAATTTATCCTGCTGAGTTACAAATTGTAAGGCATGATTATCACTATACAAAATGAACTCTTTAGGGATCAAGTAGTGCCTCCACTTTTTCAGTGCTTGTATGACCGCATAAAATTATTTATCATACGTGGAGTACTTAACCTTTGCCTCATTCAGTTTCTCACTGAAGTAGGCGAATGGCTTGTCATCTTGACTCAAAACCGCTCCAATTGCAAAACCACTAGCGTCACACCTGACCTGAAACGTCTTACTGAAATATGGCAACACCAAAATTGATTATTTAGTAATCTTCCTTTTTAACAAATTGAAGCTTTTCTCTGTTTCTTCTGTCCAGTGAAAATATTTATGTCTTTTCTTCACTGTGTCCATCATTGGTATGCTAATTCCATTGAAATTCCTGATGAATTTCCAATAGAAACTAGCCAATCCATGAAAACTTCGAACTTCAAAGATACTCTTTGGTGATGGCCAATTCTTAATCACCTCCACTTTATCTAGATCCATCTTCAACTTATCTACAGAAATAAAAAAACCCAAATAAATGAGCTATGTCTTCATGAATGAGGATTTTTTCATATTTATCAGCAGCTTCTCTTGCTGTAGCCTTTGCATCACTATAGCCAAATGTTTCAGATGCTCTGCCTCTGTTTTACTGAAAATCAGTATGTCATCAAGATACACAATGACATATTTTTCGATGAAATCCTTCAGGACTTCATTCATAAATATCGTGAAGGTACTTTGCACGTTTGTTAAGCCAAACAGCATAACAAGCCATTCATACAACCCTTCGTTAGTCTTGAAGGTTGTCTTCCATTCATCACCTTCTCTCATACGAATTTGATGATAACCACTTTTCAAATCAATCTTCGAAAAACAATTTGCCCCACTCAAACAATCCATCAAATCATCCATCCTTGGCAATGGAAATCTATACCTGATGGTAATCTTGTTAATTTCTCTTGAGTCTGTACACATCCTCCAGCCTCCATCTTTCTTTGGGATGAGCACTGTCGGAACAACACATGGACTCAAGCTTTCTCTAACCAACCCTTTGTCCATTAAATCCTGGACCTGTCTTTTGACCTCTTCATTCTTCTACGGCATCAATCTGTACGCTGCTTTGTTTGGTAAACTGGCTCCAGGTATAAGATCAATGTGATGACTTATAATTCTGATCAGTGGCAACGAACGAGGTAGTTCGTCCACTACTATATCAGCAAATTCCTCCAGTAACTTCTGGATTTCCTTTGGTAAATCATTCACCCTCGTATTGGTTAAAACAATTCTAGGCTTCCTAACCATGATGAATTGTGGATCTTTCTTCTTCTTAACCTCCTTAAGAAGTTCCTTCCCGCTCATCAGAAGTACAGTGTTGCTTACTTCAGGTTTCACCTCTTTGTCCTTAATCGGAAACAACATGTGAGTTCTCCCATTCTTCTCTAGGGTGTATGTGTTCTTTCTCCCATCATGAACCACATTCCTGTCATATTTCCATGGTCTACCCAGCAATAGATGACAAACATCCATGGGAATGACATCACATAATATATTATCATTATATCCTCCTATTTTAAATTCAACTAAACATTTTTTAGTGACATTTACCTAATTTCCTTTTTTTAGCCATGAAACTCTGTATGGACTTGGGTGTTCAATAGTCTCCAGCCCCAGCTTTTCTACCATCTTTGTAGAAACGAGATTGTTTGTGCTACCACTTTCCACGATGACCTTGCATACCCTGTCTTTGGTCTTGCAAGCAGTCTGAAAAAGACTGTTCCTTTGCACTGGATTCTCTGCCTCCTTTTTTGGCATTAAGAGAACTTTTCTCATCACCAGTGATCTTCCGCCTTCAGCATCCTCTGCTTCAACATTCTGCCTTTGTGCTTCGGAAATGTGAGTCTCACCACCTTCTTTCTTCTTATCTGGACATTCATAAGATTTTTGTCCATTCTTTCCGCATGTGAATCATTTTATTACTCCACCTCTACCTCTTCCTCATCCTCTAGCGCAAGGAAAAGTGTTATTATCAGCGTACTGTCCTCTCTGTTCAGCATATTGCCCTCTCTATGAGCTTCCACCTCTCTCAGTTTGAGGTTGAGTTTTCTTCCATTCCTCCTTAGGCTTCTGATTCCTATCTTCGACAATTGTTTTTCCTCTGGACTGACTTTTGCCTTGTCCTCTTTGACCCTGCTTTCGGCTCAGCTTCTCTTCAGCCTTTAGAGCCATATGATAAGCATCTTCCACCGTTCGGATGGTCATCATGCTCATCTCATCCTGAATGTCGTATCTCAGACCATTCATATACCTGGCAAACTTTTCATCATCACTTTCACAATGACCTGCTCTGATGTTCAGCCTGTAGAATTCTTCAGTGTACTCTTTTACTGACATCAGCTTCTGTCTCAAATTTTTCATTCTTCAAAATAGAGTAATTTGGTAATCCCTGGGAATGAATTTTTCTTTCATCTTCGAAATCATTCTATCCCAACTCTTGATTTTCTGCTTGCCTTTGCAGCGTCTATCAGCTTGTAGTTCATCCCACCACAATGTTGCATGTCCTTTAAGTCTTGTGATAGCATGTTTGATCTTCTTGTCTTCCTCGACATCTTCATAGTCAAAATATGTGTCCAGAGCTCTAATCCAGTCTAGAATATCTTCAACATCTAGGTTTCCCTCATATAATGGAATGTCCATTTTTTCCCTGGCACCCATCCTTGCAACAACCCTGAGTAGGCGTTTATTTGCTGCATCCTCTACTGCAACTTCTTCTTCTCCATGTCCAACTTCATTTTCACTTTCAGACTCACTGATATCTCTAGCATCGACTGTGTGCCTCTGTGTTGTTTCCATGGCATCCATCCTAGCACATAGTTCACGCATCTCTCTTGCCCCTGGCGGCTCAGGTAATTGCCTACCCCTCCTTCTTGGCATTTCTCTTTCCTCTGGTGGATCAGATGTTTGCCTGTCTCTTCTTCTCGGTGGCATGGATGAAAATATTTCTTTTCCCTGCTATAGAAAGCAAAGAAAATTTTCCTATGCTCTGATACCAAACTTGATGCAGACCCCCCTCCCCAGACCCGCAGGTCAGAATCCGCACATGATCTTTTCTTTTTTTCCCTTGAGAGCTCGACTGGCTCTTCTATTTCCCTTTTGGGAAATCTACCCACAACAACACTTTTGAGGAAATTCCTCTTTTATTTCGGGATATCGAACTTAGTGAATTCGTGAATCCTGTGGTCGAGCACCTCACCTCTCCGACCTCTGAAACCCAAAATACTTAAATCACTTGACCTTTACCTGACGTCAGTTTTGGCTTTTCATCTTTCGCGAATTCGAGAGTTGCGATGTCATGCAACTCTACTACTCGGCTCCTGAAATCTTGAAACCCGACATTCCAAAATGGTACTTCACCTCCTTGTTTCCCAAACTCGACAGGAAGTCTCATGTCCTTCCACGTGTCGCCTCCTCTTCATTTTGGGTTTTCTCCCCTGTTGTGTCCCGATCTCTCTCCCTCGAGACTTCCAAAACCCCAAACTCTGAAGTTATGAAAACTTAAGCTTGGTTCTCCTTGTTGTTTTCCACAAATCTCGACAAGAAGCCTCCTCTTGTCCTTCCACGTGTCGCCTTCTCCTTGTTTCAGGTTTTCTCCCCTACTATATCCCGATCTCTTGTCCTTAGGACTTTCAAAACTCCAAACTCCAAAGTTCTGAAACTTAACTTGCTTCCACCACGAAAACCTCCTTTTCACGTTTCGAGGATTTGATCGGTCAAGGATTTTGGCTTACACTTTGGACTTTCGAACACCGAAATTCCGAAATGGTTGACGACCTAAAGAGATTGAAATCGATGGTCAACGTTGACTCTACCTTTTGAAGGGCGGATCTATCCAATACTTAACTCCCCTGCAACTTCCCTGGATCCTACGGTCCTCGCTATTTCGGGGATTCTCCTTGGAGAATTCCGACCGTCCAAATTTCTTCTTCAACGAAATTCGCTCTGAGTCAGCTCAATAATCCTCCTCACTATGACTTGGCCTCTGCATGATGACCAAAACCCCTCTTATGTTCTTCAACACCTTGAAGGTGCGAACTCTCCTGAGCTTCCTTTCACTAAGTCAAATCTCCTATGATATTTCTACACGCACTCCTTGCGACACTCTTCAAATACCTCTAAGTATTTGAATCCTTCGACTCTGCGCAACTCCTTGTTATAGTAGTCTTCAAACCCTCTCTTTGGTTGATAATTTCTGAACTTCCAACCATCCTATGCACACCTTGCACGGATTTTGTACCTGACTTGCACTTTCGCAGGAAATGAGAACAACGGTATCCCTCCTGAGATTTTCAGAGATGAACTCTGAACTCGTCAACGCACTCCTTGCGGACACTCCACTGCACTCCTTACAGGAACTTTGACTCAATAAGAGAAACAATTGAAACTCATTTCTTTACTCTCTTAGACTTCAAATACCCAACATGAAATCATACATACATAGCATAAAATAAAATGTACAACAGAAAGAGTAAAACAACCATGAGCATAACATTGAGCATGTATACACAGAAATCATTAGAACACCATGAGTCTGAATCAAAGCTTCATATATTAATCTCAGAACTTCTGTACATGGGCTCTTCTACACAACTCTCTGCTTCTTCTCCTCTATGCTCTATTCTCAATTGATAATGTTAATTGTTACAATGATACAAGATGAGGGTGTCTATATTCAGTTTTCTCTCCTATGCTCTAAACTGTCTAATCTGCATTTAAATCTACTTATTTACATTAATTATGCATAAATGCCTTCACCTACTACAGATGAGAGAAACTGCTCAAGATCTATTTACAATCTCTAAGTGTGCTTCCTCTTAACTATTACATTAATGTTTCAAAACATTTCAAAAAATGTGCGATGGTGCTTTCCAGCGATCTTTCGCCTTCGCGCTTGCTTGCTGCTTATGATGCTTGCGATGCTCCTGCATCAAAAAGGCATGGAAAGGCATGACATGGCATGGACAGTGAAGGCAAGGCATGGAAAGATAAGTCAAGGCATGGAAATTCAAGGCAAGGCATGGAATTGTATGGCAAGGCATGGCATGGCATGGAAAGGCATGGCATGGAAAGGAAAGGCATGGCAAGGCAAGGCAAGGCATGGAAAGGAAAGGCAAGGCATGGCATGGCATGGAAAGGAAATACAAGGCATGGAATGGCAAGGAAATTCATGGCATGGCATGGCATGGAAAGTGAAGGCAAGGTAAGGAAAAGTGTGACATGGAAAGGCATGGCATGGAATGGTAAGTGAAGGAAATGCATGAAAAGGTAAGGAAAGTCATGGTAAGGAAAAAATAGGCATGGCATGGCATGGAAAGTGCATGAAAGGAAAGGCATGTCAAGGCAAGGCATGGCATGGCATGGAATGGAAAGGAATGGCATGGCAAGGCATGGAATGGCAAGCAAAGGAAAGGCATGACAAGGAAAGGTAAGGAATGGCATGACAAGACAAGGCATGGCATGGAAAGACATGGAATAGCAAGGTGATACAAGGCATGGCATGGCAAGGAAAGGCATGACATGTGAAGGAAAGTCAAGGAATGGAATGGCATGGAAAGTGATATAATTCAAGGCATGTCATCGAAAGGCATGGCATGACAAGTGATATAAGGCATGACATGGCATGGAAAGGCTTGGAAAGTGAAGACAAGGAAAGACATGGCAAGGCAAGGCATGACATGGCATGGTAAGACATGACATGGATTGGAAAGGAAATTCATGGCATGGCATGGCATGGAAAGTGAAGGCAAGGTAAGGAAAAGTGTGACATGGATAGGCATGGAATGGAATGGTAAGTGAAGGAAATGCATGAAAAGGTAAGGAAAGACATGGTAAGGAAAAAATAGGCATGGCATGGCATGGAAAGGCAATACAAGGCATGGCATGGCAAGGTAAGGATGGCATGGCATGGGAAGTGAAGGAAAGGAAAAACATATCAAGGCAAGGTATGGAATGGCATGGAATGGAAAGACATGGCATGGAAAGCAAAGGAAAGGCATGACAAGGAAAGGTAAGGAATGGCATGACATGACAAGGCATGACATGTAAAGGCATGGAATAGCAAGGTGATACAAGGCATGGCATGGCAAGGAAAGGCATGGCATGTGAAGGAAAGTAAAGGAATGGAATGACATGTAAAGTGTTATAATTCAAGGCATGTCATGGAAAGGCATGGCATGACAAGTGATATAAGGCATGACATGGCATGGAAAGGCTTGGAAAGTGAAGACAAGGAAAGACATGGCAAGGCAAGGCATGACATGGCATGGTAAGACATGACATGGATTGGAAAGGAAAGGCAAGCCAAGGCATGGCATGGAAAGGCAAGGCATGACATGGCAAGTCAAGGAAATGGAAGGTATGGAAAGACATCTCATGGAAAGGAAAGGAAATGCATCTCATGGAAAGGAAAGGAAAGGCAAGGAAAGGCATGGCATGGAAAGGCAAGGCAAGGCATGGCATGGCAAGGCAAGGAAATGCATGGCAGGGAATGGCATGGAAAGTGAAGGAAATGAAAGGCATGACATGGTGTGGAATTTAGGAAAGGCATGGCATGTCATGGCATCAAAGTGAAGGCAAGGCAAGGCATGTCAAGGCAAGGAAAGGTACAACATGGCATGGAAAGACAATATAATGCATGACATGGAAAGGAAAGGCATGACATGGAACATGAAGGGGAGGAAAGGCATGGGAAGGAAAGGCATGGAAAGTGAAGGCAAGGGAAGGCATGGAATTTCAATGAAGCAAGACAAGAATACCATAACAACCATAAAATGAAGTCAAAATTTCAATAATTCATAAATCTAAAATATTTGTTCAATTATTCCTTTTACATACCTATGGTCATTCAAGTAAACCATCAAGATCAATTTTAATACTGATGGTATCCATTAAATTCTCATTCTCAGAGTAATTCAAGAAGTAGCATACCTTTGATGAGCTCTTACTTGGAGTTGTTTGTAGTTAGAGGTTTGTACCAACAACCAAGTTCGTAAAGTGGTATATGACTTGAATTGGTTTATAATATTGAAATAAATAACCACCTTTATTTCTTGTTGTTTCATCCTATGTCATATATTCTCCTTTAATAACCATCAACCCAATTGGGAATTTAATTCTTTAAGAGTTTGTTACAGATCGCATGAGGGTCTTATTTCCATCTAAGCAATATGCCATCCAATAATCAATGCTCCATTCATTATCTCTCGGGGTAACCATTTCATATATGTTCCCTGCAAAAAATGGAGTTCCAACATTTGAGTCCACTAAATGACCAAAGCATAAAGCATTGATGTTAGTTATTCAAAATTTAATAGAAGGTTTCAACGAGCCTGGTAGTACGAGATTTGAGACATGATCAGTTGAAATACTTGATTCGTCCTCCTCCAACTGGGATAATTCCATAGTTATACATTGACCAATGGGGAGTGATACATGATCCCATCTATCAACCCATTCTGTCAATTCACAATCATCCCATTCATTACTACTACATGGACCACAGAAGCAAGAGAGTTTTCTCATCCATATTTCAACTATTTCATTGTCTGATGTTCTAACTTAATGGAATCCACGAGTGCCTGGGATTGTTTTTCATTCATACCACTGTGATCAATCTACATCAACCACCTCCAAAATATATATATGTACATGTCCTTTCCTATGTGATTGGTCTTCGCGGGTTCCTATTCCCTCTCCCATTACTGAAAAACACCATGCGACAATGGATTTTGCATCTCGAATCAACAAAGTAGTTGTGAAATTCATTTATTGCATGTGTAACGCTCTTTTTATGCATGCACCTGATCCATCATGCTCCCCATTTCCATGCCCGGACTTAAAATAGTTCCAAATGTGTGGTACCTTGAGTTGTTTTTACATCATACACAACCATTTAAATACACGAGAATTTTTTAGCTGGCATGTGCAACCATTTGACTAAATCCAATGTTGATCCATCTGTATGTTATTCTCCTTAAGGTGATTGTAAAAAAACTGAAAGCAATGTTGTACATAGGATAATTCATGGCATCGATCATCTCTTATGTAAAATTGACACTCTTTCAATATAAATTTATTTTCTTTATTACTATCTGATCCATGCCTGTATGTGATATGGACCATTATGTTGACCTACTTTGAGTGATAATAATGGCTTTTAATCTCATTTTGAGGTTCAAGGGTGTAGTTCTCTGTAAAATCAACCAATGATAACACAATACCAACAATAAATGTATCTCTACATATTCTAAAATTCTCATCCTGCCATTGAGCCACATGGACATGCTAAACATAATGTCATGTCTTCTCGACAAATTCCTTCATGAAGTCACATACTCATACTTGGGAAGTCACCAATTGTATTTTTTTTCTTTCCTGTCCTCCATCAATATCATATGCGACATATTTAAAGCTTTGCAAGGCAACCTCCTTCCTCCCCAATTCATACTCATCGCTTGCACCGACGCACTTACTCAATAATGTCATTCCACTTCACCTGGGGCATGTCCCATCTAAGAATTTTTTTTAATAAAATGTACAACTCTCTATTATTGTACATAAGATGTTGTGAATAAAGTCTCTAGATGACAACAAAAGAAATATAATTGAGCATTCCTGCAAAAGGGTATTATGTAAAACACAATATAACTATTCCTACAAAAGGGTGTTATGTAAAACATGATATATATATGTGTGTGTGTCATAATAATAACCATACTCAATGTGATATATACAACAACATGTGTTACGAATTGTTTTTACTCGAACATACCAAGGCTTGCATTTATGGAAAGATCTTTGGCCCAAGTTAAGTGCACTATGTATTGTCCTAAATCTCTCATACATTTATGTCCACATAATGTCAAGAAAGTGTTTAATATGGGGTTCATGGTCTCTAGATCCCATTCTAAATTTTAATACATATTTTTGGTTGAAAGAAGGCCTAGTGTTCTCATGCTAGGAATCATGTACTAGTCCCTTAATTGCTCCAATTAACGTCATGTTAGAATGAGGTATCCTACCATTGAAGGCCAACAAATTTATTGGGCCACCTGTGTTGAGGCTATCTCATCTATGAGAATACTTTCTAAGGGTTTTGACATTTCATTTCATGAGGTGTGAGGTTTTTTGTAGAAAATGATGTTTTCTTGTGATGTTGCTAACAATTGATTGTGACAAGACACATCAGGTTACATTGCGGTCTTTAAACAAGATTTGCTCCCAATTGTTTGAAAATAATCTACAAGGTTTCTAACAATATGATGACTTGTTTCTAAACTTTTGACTATTTTAGTGCCTAAAATTCTCCTAACAACAATCAAACTTCTAGATTTTAACACAACCAAAAATAATTGACATTTAGCATAATCGGATTTTGGTTCAAAATATTCTTTAATGATTTTATAAGAATGATAATGAATAGTACGGTTAGGTAACTTACCTTCAAGTGATGCTAGACCACTTTCATCAACCTAAATGTGTTTAGGATTTACTCGTCACACAATGCTCAATCTAGGTAGGGATGATGAACCCCTATTCTAACACTCTTGACCTCCTTGTTGTGGAGTTAACAATGTTAAAGTTTCTTGCCCCTTCAATCACTGGCAGATCAAATATGGGAGGATAGTGGAAATGGGATTGACTAGTTTCTGGAACGTTTTACTATCCAACAAGAGGTTGCACCAAAGGAACTTATTCACCACAATGTTGTACACTAGTTGCCTCCCTAATTTTATCTATTGTATAATCATCTTCAAGAAAATCCTCCATCATTTGGTCATCCACAACAAGTTTTCTTGATGAGATATCTACTCAACTCGTGAGCTTTTCTTATGGTGATGGAGGAGAAACAACAACAACATTTATTCCCATAGAAATTGGATTGCCCTCTTTTGAAATCCTACGCTTTGACATACGTAACTTTGCCTTTTCTCTTTCTTCTTCTACCTTTTCTATCAGTTTCTCTTCTCTTGAGGACTTTCTTTCTCAAATCCATCAGTTCCCCATGTTTAAAGAGAAAAATTGGTTTCCAAACACCCCACCACAATTTTTCTTGGTATTACACAATAAGGCACAGCCAATTCCAATTCCAAGTGGAAAATTTTGTCTTTGTATTACAAAAGAATACACAACTAATAATTCCAATTCCAATTGGACAATTTTTTCTTGGTATTACACAAGAAGACAACTAACAATTCCAATTCCAATTGGATACATTTGTCTTGGTATTACACAACTAACAATTCCGATTGGAAAAACATTTCTTCCAATTCTAAGAAGACACAAACAACAATTACAATTCCACTTAGACAAATTTGTCTTCCAATTCTTCCCACAATGGTCTTGCAATAGTGAAAAATTGTCTATGAATCAAACAACAATACTAAAATAAGAAAAACCTATATGTGGGCGCTATTTTTGTGTGTATATTTTGGGAAATATTTGTCAGGATTGAGACAAATGAGGTAGTGGATTGTGCTTGGCACGAAAAAATTCCCAGTAGGAAAACACACGCATTACTACTGGGAATAAACGAACAAAAAATACAAGGTTATCAAGTCACAAAAGCACGTGCATGCTCTTAATGAAATGGATATAACATTTATTATAGACCAAACTTCTTTATGAATAAATATGTATAGGGGTATGGGGAAAACTAGGACCTAAGGGGTTAGGGTTGATAGTATTTTCAATCATAGAGCAATGGTTAGAGAACCAATATGTGGGAAATGTGGATGAAATGGTTGTGGGTCCTTTAAGAAGAGGTATATGCATAATGC